>JACGDI010003151.1:2167172-2242160 GCA_014898725.1 Jacaranda copaia
GGAACATTTTTGAAATGTTGCTTGTTGGGTAAATTCATTACCTAATGCTACATGCAAAGTTTGTTATCTTGTGCATGGTCAAGCAAGAAGTGGGGGGTGTAAATGAGATAAGATGATTTGTGAATAGTTCGAGCTCGTTATTCAAATGAGTAGAGTCAAACTTAATTATATTCGACTTGAAAAGTTCATGAGTTTAAATAAGTATTTTTATATTTTGTATATATAGTATATTTAATAAGGTTCATAAAGATGATGATGATAATAATAATAATAATTTGTTTGCTATATTTAGAAAAATAACGAAATTTTTTGAAAAGTTTATAATTATGGATTTTATTAATTTATTTTGAGCTTAAATGAGTTCGAATTAAATGAAATCGATATGAATGTGAGTTTATTTGAACTTATGTGAATCGAGCACTTCTGCGTTTTTATGACAATCCTTATCGAGTAGAGCTCGATGAGGCTTGCCCAAGTCTTTGATTATTCAACGAGTGAAATTTGAATTTGCTAGATTCAAGTTTGATTTGACTTGTCTTGTTTACATCCCTAGCAAGAACCTATAGTTACAATATTGAAAGTTGATTGTGGCTCAGTTCATTTGACTTATAACTTCCTTGTAGGAAGTTGGGCCTTCAATAACAAATCTCAATTTGATTGACACTTTGGAAGGATTATGGCGATCGGTCCATCTTTTGTTTAAATTGAACATTTCTCTATGAACTTCTATGATCACAGTCACAACTTATTGTTAAGAATTACCGTAGGGAAAAAATATTTATGAATATTAGTTGGCAATTTGTCCGAAGGAGGATGTATTTAAGTTCTACTCGAAGATACACTGGTTATCATATTACTATATTAAGAATTTAGGACAATCAACTTGCTTGAATAGGTAATCGTCATAGTTTGCTTGAAGCAAAACTGTTGAATTGGACATTTGACACTAATGTAATATGGGCATATCGGGGTCTGTAAGTTAAGTGAAGAGTAAAACTTGGGATGTTTTTTGGCAACCACTTGTCAACTAAGCTTCCATAATAGATGAATTACTAAAATAAAATAAAAATATAAATCAACTACATTGTTTTTATTCTAAATACATTATTTTTTGTATAAATATTCCAACAATCACCATGTCATGTAAAGCCATAGCTCTATTTCCAATCTCGATATCTTAAATGACATTATAACTCGAGTTTATCAAATAATTTATAATACAATGGTTCAGAGAATTAAGATTTTTTAAAAGATATAGTTTCATAGTTCAGTGAAAGACTGCCAGCTTCTTCCTCCTCTTTCTTCTTCTTTTATTTATATATATGTAAATTGAAAGAATAGATTAGCATATAAACGTTTAAATGAATAGTAATGGTGGGACTTCTAATTTTAGTAAATTTATGATACTAATTGAGATTTTTCCAAAGTTAAGCATTTATATATATATATATATATATATTATAGTACTATTGAACGTTTAGCTGAGTAGGAGTCTGACAACCTGAGTCATATAACTAACCATATTGGCCAGTGGATTTTGGCATCAATGTTGGAAACTACAAAACCACAACAAGCACTTGAACAAAAAGTAAAAGGTTGAAGAGGGAATTATGACAAAAGTGATAGCCCACATGATTATTTAACGTTCACTTAAAATCTTTATTTATTTATTTTTTTCCAGAACCACCCGAAGGAAAAGTTCAAAATTCTCCAATGCCATAAGCCAGCCTTCTCATCATGTTCCATCGTCTCCGTTTCTACATTTCTTCCACGAGAGGATAGCCAGAAGACCACTCTGTTATATAAAGCTATACACACACACACACACACACACACACACATATATATATATAGGTCCAGCTCGCAGACAATTAAATGGCTACTATAATGGTCTGAATGGAGTGTGCAGTTTACTTAATGCAGTTTGAGCTCTGCAGGAGGCAATGGCAAAAGAACGGATGGTAGATTTAGTCCAGACTGCCCAGTAATTGTAGGCCGAAATGGATACCCTTCGTACAGCCCATCTACGAATTTGATACAGGATTCAGTTCAAACTATGAGGCAAGTGGAGATTCTAACTTCGGCCATGGGCGTGGGATGAACTCGTATTTGTTGAGAATTGGATATTCCTAATTTTGGTCCAAAATGCAAGTGAGTGAATTGACTGCAAAGAAGAAAATATTTTATGCACAGTGAATAGGGAGAAAGACATATATCGTTCATTGATTGAAGCTAATTCTCTATCCAGAAAATTTGCTTCCTGATTTTTATATGCTTTCCTTTTCCTACTGTAATCATTTAGTTGCTATTCCTTTGCCATTGTTTTGGCCTTTTGTTAGTCTTTTTCTCTTGTTATGGATTCATTCTCTTGTATATATAGTTGTAACTATTTTGATGAATAACAATAGAAAACAATTCCATGATTCATAGAATTCTTTCATGGCATTTAGAGCAGGTTAACTGTTCTTAGACAAAAATGACATTTTAATTTGTTTTGCTCAAGTTTCAGAAGCAGACTAATCAAGAAGGAGATGATGGAAGCACTGACAGTAACCAAAGCAACATCAAGCAAAGACGAGAAACCACCACATTACTTATTGAGCAGTTCTGATAGGCTAGGTGACCAATTGGTTACACTCCCACTAAAGCGGTCAAACTACTCAACTTGGAGAAGGGCTATAAGTTATAACCAATGCGGTAATGCTTTGATGTCAAAACACAAATTGGTATATGCAGATGGAAGGTTTCCAAAGCCTCCAGAAGGTGATCCTTATGAAGAAGTTTGGATTACTTGCAACTCGATGGTAATGTCTTGGATTCTAAATTCCTTAAATGAGGAACTACATGATAGTATAGTCTATCATGACACAACCCATGGTATGTGGAAGGAGCTTGAGGAGTGATTCTCTCAAGGAAGTGGCCTTAGAATTCAAGAATTAAGCAAGAAATAACAACACTAGTCAAGGAGATTTGACTATCTTAGCATACCATGCCAAAATGAAGAATTTGTGGGAGCAATTTAGTAGCTTTTCAAAACCACACCAGGGTGTAATGGATGCAAATATGGTGTTACAACAAAAGAAAAGAGGAGGAGAGACTCCACCCTTCAATTTGTCATGGGTTTGAATTATTCTTATAGAGTGGTTAGGTCCAATTTTCTATGCAAAGATCCACTGCCAAGCCTATCAAATGCCTACTCTTTGCTAACATCAGAAGAGGTGACAATCGGAAGGCCTGTGCAGAACCAATGGCTTCTAAAGTGAAGGCTATTAGTCACAAAGGAAAGGATCAAAACAAGAAATTGAGATGTGATCATTGCAAGAAAATTGGTCACACCAAGGATAATTGTTTTGAGGTAATTGGATATTCGGCAAATTGGCAAGGCAAGAAAAAGGGAAAACCCACAGCTCATGTAGCCATCTCAGAATTGAAAGAAAAAGAGTCAATTTAGGGGCAAAATAATCAGCAACCTCTATACCCAACAAGCTTATCACCTGAGCAATTTGATCAACTTATGGCTTTATTGGGAAGAGAGAAATAGGCTACACCAACTGCAAATTTCATTGGTAATGTTGCTAGAACAAAAGAAAATTCAATGGAGTGGATCTTGGATTTTGGGGGCATCTGATCATATAGTATCAGATGAAACACTATGCAAGGGTGTCTTTACCTAATGGGGAAGCAACCAAAGTGAAATTAATAAGAAATGTTGAAATCGGTTCTAATATTTGCTTGAAAAATATTTTATGTTTACTTGATTTTAATTGTAATTTAGTCTTTATCGGTAAGTTGACAAAGAAGCTAAATTGCACTGTTATCTTTCTTCCTAATGGCTGCATTGCCCAGGACCTTATCACCAAGAGGGTGATTGGAGCGGGTAAGCTAAAGGGGGATTTTTACTACTTTGACCAAGAAGCAAGGGCTAGTATTAATGTTGCAAAATCAAATGTGATGATGGAGATTATGCATAGGAGGTTGGGGCATATTCCAAGTACAAGATTAAAGTATGTTCTTGGTAATACAATTTCTGATGATAATAAAGTACTTGAAAATTACTGAAACATTAAAGTTGTCCTTTGAATTTAATAAAAAAAAGTAATTAATTAAATACATAGATCATAATTTGTGACAATAAAGTTTTATATTTAGATTATTATTTCTTTTAATAAATTAATCATCATTAATAATTATTAAAAAGTTGGTCATTATCATTGCCCAAACCACAAAGAAAAATTACAAAATATTTCCACCCTATATAGTTGAAAAAGAAAATTTATTTAAAAAAAAATAGTTACATCAATCCGACACTGAAATCCTAGATTAAAGCAGGGGTCCATGTTTCTGTTACGGATTTGTCTGAATGAGCTTTCAAATCATTTTCAAATGTGTCAAATACAAGGAATATAATTCAGTGGTCCACTATCTCAAAGCCCCGGATAAGATTGGGCCACCATGAAAACCTTCTTCCTATTTTTATTCTGGGTTAATTATACTTTGCCATTCAAATTATTTAATTTTTTATATTTTACTTTCTAAATGTTTTTTTTATACTTAACTATCTAAATTCTATATTTTTTTACACAATACTATATATTGCCCTTTTTTATAAAATATTTCACCGTGATTCCATCACGTGCGTGCACGTGATTCCAATTTGTTCTTAAAAACAGGCACATACGTTGCATGTAAATGAATCACAGTAAAATATTCCATTGAAAATGACAATATATGGTACCATGTAAAAAAATATAAAGTTTAGATGATCGAGTGTAAAGAAAAAAAGTTTAAGAAGCAATGTGTAAAAAATCAAATAGTTCGGATGATAAAATGTAATTAACCCTTATATTCTTGGCCATATTTACTTTGAAATTATAGAATATCTTAAACATATTTATTTAAATGGTTAATTTAACTTTTATTTTCTATTATCACTTATTTTGAATTTATTTGTTGAATACCAACTTTAAATACTCAAAAAAATAAAAAATTTCCAAACCCCTTTTAGAGCCCTATCACACATCGAGTTTGATGAAATATGATGAATTGAAACAATATTTATAAATACATAATTATCTTAAATATATATATATATATATTTTTTTTTTTTATTTTTCAATTTTGAAGGGACAAAAGAAATATTGTATTGTTTCCTCAACAAATCTCTATAGGATTCGAATACAGACGAAGTTCCAAGAAGATCAGAGAAAAAAGAAACGTCAATTTACAATTTCCAGTACAAAAACTACAGATTCTCCTGCAGCCCCGATGCTACAAGAAACTAAAGGAAAATATAGCAGCTACGGTTTTATCATTAACAGTAAGTAGAAATTCACTTCTAAGATGATACGACAAAGAAGGGCTTCAGAGAAACAGAGTCCATACATGAAAAAAGGAAAAAGGGCAAATCATGATGAACAACAGCCACCTTTTTTAGTTTGTCCATCTGCTGCCGCAGCTTCCTGGTTCTCATCAGCCTGTAAAACTACTGTTTTCCTATCTGCCTTCCAGCCAGGGTCTTTTTCATCCAGTTCTTGAGATTGCATAACTTTCCTACTTAAAATGTTGTAGATCTCTCTAACGACCGTCTGAAAGGCAGCAGCCACATTGGAGGAATCTAGAGCCGAAGTTTCGATGAAGAACAGACCCTGTGCCTCGGCCAAGGCCTTGCCTTCAGCAGTTGTTACCTCCCGGGCGTCTTTGAGATCTGATTTGTTGCCCACCAATACCGTTACTACGTTCATGTCAGAATGTGCTGTTCAATATTAAGCATTCTAATCAGGCGACGACCTCAAGCTAGAGAAGCAAAAGCGTAAAAATCAACAGAAATTTTAGGTGAGCAATTGCTGGAGTCTTAGAGCTTGTTTGGATATGTTTTCAATTTCATTTTCTATTTTCAGTATTTTCAAAATTTGAAAAGACAGTTGGAAAAAGAAGATTGAAAATGAGTTTGTGTACGTGAATAAGTTGTTTCATACGTAATGATTGGGATTTAAAAAGTTGTAAACAGAGACTAATAATAATGAAAATAGAAAGAGAAGATATATAAATTAGGTTATTCATAGAATATATATAAATTATTGAAAAATGTGTTTTGAAATTAAAAAAAGCTGGAATTATAATGAAAATGAAAAGAAGTTGTTGATAATTTATTTTTAAATAATGAAAAACAGTAAAAATGGATTTGAAAACAAATCCAAACGGGGCCCTAGTCAAAGCTATCTTCAAGTCACATAGCAGTTAAATCAGTAGAGCAGCAAGAAGAATGCAACAATCAGGTAGCATAGGAAGCACTGCATAACTAATACTGTTTCCAAATATAAGTAAAGCATTAAATGTCACAATGCTTACTGTGAAGTTCATTAAGCCATCTACCAACGCTTTCAAAGGTCAGCCGTCTGCTGATGTCGTAGACGAGAAGCGCTCCAACTGCGCCTCTATAATATGCAGATGTGACGGCTCTAAACCGCTCCTGCCCAGCTGTGTCCCAGATCTGAGCCTTGACTTCCTTACCACTGATTTCCATCTTCTGGGTTTGAAATTCCACTCCAATAGTAGATTTTGAATTAGGGTAAAACTCATCTCTAGCAAATCTAGCCAGCAAGTTCGATTTACCAACCGCTGAATCACCAATCAAAACAATCTTGAAAAGGTAATCCTCAGTTTGTTCCTTCTCTGTATGATCGGCCATCTTTCACTCCTACAATGTCACAAATACAAAACCATAGTTTGCTTATGTACAAATACGAAAAGAATCAGGATCCTTGTGAGTCCTAAAAGAATATCAAAGCACACAGTTCAAAGATGAAGGAAGAAAGCTAGATATCTGAGAATAAAGGCCTAGGAGGAGAGGAAGTTTGTAAGGTAGGTAAGGTATATGAAGAGGCAGCAACAAGAAGGAAGGAATCTGGGATAATATTTGTGCATATAAAAGCTGACAATGGGCCAATTTCTTGCTACTTCATCCTGAAACAGCAGCTTCCCTGTTAGCCACTGCTGCAGGTAAAACTTTTCCTGTTCAAGATTCCAGTCTGGCCCTCCAGCAAAGGTGAAAGCTGAAGGCACCTGCACCAACAAGCAAGCATTAGAAACCAAAAATCCCAAAATATCCACTGAACACTTTTATCTCTATACAAGTAAGTTCATCTTTGCTACTCGTATTACAGAAACAAGAATTTGAAATATCATTTTGAGGTGTTTAGTGAGAGTGTATACGCATTCTTTTTTCCAACCAGTTCTTTCTCATACATGTTAGACCTGTTACACAGATATTTCCAAGTCCTTCCTCACACTAATGCTCTTTAGTCTTTCCTGTTTGACGTCTGCATCCTTCCCCTTTGTTTGGACTCAATCCTAAGTAAACTGTCTGTTATCCAGCAATGCATCACAGTATAGTACTCATGGGAAACTCTATATGCAAACCATATTCAAAAGAAACAACAGGAAAAGGAAATGTGGTAAAATCTACGCACATGCACGTGAATATTATGGAAATTTTTTTCCAGGGAAAAGAAACAAGAAAAGAATTGGGCAACCTCAAAAAGAAATTTCCAGCACAAATAGTCTGCCTTGCAGCATAAGCATTTGTACTGTAAGTCAATTTAAATTTCCAGCTGAAAGTAACATATAGACAATGTTGGCAAAAAATAGATTTGTTACAAGAATAACAATTATATCGGCAAAAATATTGTACTTCAACACTACTCCACCAGCTCATTGATATTAGTCATTCTGTTTACATTATGCTGATTGGTCCGAATGGTGTGTAACAAATCTTCATGAAAAACATAATAGGATAAAAAATTCGATATGCGCACCAAACTCTTAAAGTTGCAAGCACACAAATCTTTTGCCAAGTCACAGAGGACTCCCAAATTCATTGTCTGAGTGAGAGGGAAAGGGGTGGAAGTGGTAATGCAATCCTGGAACAGAATTGTCATGCTGCTATAGTTTTGCATGCCATAGAATTTAATAGCAAAGGGAAGCCCTCTAAAATAAATTCAAGCAATGGGCAAAAAGCATGATCTCTGTACAAGCTAAGAATTTCTTTGTTGGAATTACTACCCCAAATAAAAATCAAACACACAGACTGATAAAAACAGATGATTTGGTGTAAAATAATTAGGCTATTGATAATTTAAATAGAGAATCCTATTGGGATGTGGTTGCAAAACATTCATGGAAATTGTCCTGATAAATAGTCAATAGGTCTTTGTTTTGAACTGGACAAAGGAGCCTAAACCTTTACAATTCTACTCAGCTATTGAGCAAGCAACTATGTATCCTGAGGTGTAGAAGAATGACAAGAAGCCATTAAATCAGATTTTACACCAACTACTTCGACTAAATTATCATGCAACAAAGACAACACCATACTATTATTCCATTGGAATAAGCCAATTAAGATTTGTGCTTCTCATGGACCTAATGTATGGTTGGTTCTTCGACTCGAATAGACTTAAATGTTTCTCCATGTGCATGGTTTTTTGCACGACTTATTTCTTAAAGAACAGATAGCACAATTCTCCTTTTAGAATAACATGAACCTCATAAACACTTATCTGAAGAAAATGATGAAAGTTTGACCCCCCCAAAAAGAACAGATTGTTCAATTCTACAGTTCTCCTTCAATAAAGAAACTGCCCAAATTTTAACAGTTCATTTAGTCTTTTCAACATGAAATTCTGTAAATAAAATTGTGACTTGCTAAGTGTGATAATATAGTAGGAATTCAGAAAAAGATCTCATAGTTACAGAACAATATGAGTGAAGTGTTGAATCTGCAAAAGTTCTAGTTGACTTCAGATCTAACGTTACACTTACATCAAAGTCAATCTCAATAAGAAATATTGAAAAGAAAAAATATTTAGACATGTAATGAGAATGATGTGTGCATGAGTAGGACCCACATAGTATACAACAACATTCATGTTAGTAGTTGTCACCAAGCAATCAATCAAACCTATAGAATTGGAGATCAAATTTCAAAAGTATTTTTCATCAATTCTAATTCCATGAGCTCAATACTATAAATCCAAATACACCACCACTATGCGGGACCTGAACATTTCACCAAAAACTTTTAGTCGTAATCTAAAGTAAAATCAAAAGTCAGGTGTTAGAACGCTCAGCATGAATAATTTCATCACGAACCCCACATCCATGGTCTCATGACAATGATCCTAAATATTTAAAAGTCAGATTTTGTACGATCGTTATTTATTAGACGCGTTTGAATATCTCCTAACATACAATAGTTAGAAGCAAAAAGAGTTTCCAGGCAGAAGGTTAAGCTTTTGCCAGTACATCCAATACAGTTTCAAGTACATCAGCATTGCACTCTCCACTCAAATTCTATAGCATGTTGACTGAATACCTAAACAAGAATATCAGATTATGACTTTCAACTCTTTATCTATTAAAGAACATGCAGAAAAATTATCTTAAAGAACATGCAGAAAAATTCTCTCCCAAAAATTACTGAGGCCCAAATCAGTGCCGATTTCTTGTTATTTAGAGGGGGGGAAGAGGTCATGATGGACTTTTAGATTCCCAAAAAAAATATATGATTTTTCAATAAAATTCAGCAACTCGAGCACACAAGAAACAAAAAATTTCATGTCTATCCTTGAAGAAAAGCGACATCAATCTCGAAATTCAAGAACAGGAACGACAAGGAAAAGTAAAAAGGAAACATACCCACTTCACGAATGCAGCCCTTCCCCTTATTTTCTCGTCCCTCAGAATTATGTGATCAAATCGGAACCTCTTTCAAGAGCACAGATCAAAGAAGAAGAAGAAGAGAGGCAAAATACAAGAAGTAAAGACGAATTTTTCACATATATCTTAGGACAAAAGAGGGATCAATCAATCTTAATGGCTCTGATTAAGCAGAGATTAAGGGCAAGTTCTCAAGATTTGAAGAAAGAGAGAGAGAGAGAGAGGGAGAGAGGGAGATTCACAGTTTGGACACAGTAGAAACAAATGGCTGAATCAAGAAAGACGGGCCAAACATTGCTTAAGTGGCTCCTCCCAGCCCTACATTATGAGAGATTGGATTAATAAAATATATGTCACATAAATTATGGCATCCAAGAAAATTTTTCCTGATGAGCATTGGCACAGTCGGAAGAAGTTGCACACCAAAAAAATCTACCCCAACATTTACATAAAGGGTGAGTGTGGGAGTACGCTGCCACCTCCATAGGTAGTCCAGACAAATCCAACGAGGAAGGTGCCCCCTAGTAGTGATTGCATTTATGGATTCATTCTTTTGAGTTTTGATAAACATTCAATTTATTGATTTCACAATGTTCTTCGCAAATAAATATTTCTCGTGACAAATCACGCTATAATATGATCTGAGGTAGTTAATTCATATGTGTGAAAATAAAAATTTAATTAAAGTATGAAGATGGGAATTTGTCTTTGATATGATCAAACAATTAAATTAAATGTAAATTAGATGGTGGCTCATCTTTAACACTATTAGATTGAAAGCTTGCCATTAAACTAAGCGGGAGCACAATTAAATTGAATGCTCTCAGCACGAATGAAATGCCAAAAACCGCTTAGGATTAAAGTGATAGAGCACATTTTTTAAAGTGATTTCAAAAATTTTAATGAGCTTAATATGGTATTAGGCTAATTGAATATAATGATTTATGATAGTAATGTTAGTCTAAAAGGGAGTAAATTAGAACTTCCAAACTTTTTATGCAATGAAAGTAAGAGACTTAAAATCTTTTATAGTTTTGTCTTTGATAAAACATGATTTTTGTGTAAAAAGTATTTTGAACTGATGAATGAAATTTATGAGATTATTGCACTATCAGTTAAAACAATAATAATATGCAAAGTAAAATTCAAGTAAAAAACATAAATATTTATAATGATCAAGCATTGCATAAATTCACCACCTAAACTTTCACTTAAAATTTGAAAATTTAAAACCCAGAAGAGGGGAAAAACCAACTCTTGTAAAATTAAAGGAGAGGTGGTTTGCATATAAAATATGGAAGAGCAATCACAACTCTACAGCCATCTCTTTTCTTATTTCAATTCAAGACTTCTTCTTATAGGTCATTTTTGGATCCTGATTGGCAAGAGCACTGCTACGCCAATTTAATTTTTTTTTTTTTCAAAACAGCAAAAATGAAGTTCCTTTTTTTTTTTTTTTTTTTTCGGAAGAGGAGGGGCCCCCCCTGGTGGGGCGCGGCGGGGCGGGGGGGTTTGGATTATATTTTTCACGAATTTTTCTGCACCAAAAGTATGAGGTCCAAGTTAGGGGCCCAAGAGCCAAATTTAGCCCTATCCCGGTAATTGGACAATAACTCTCCAAAACCTAATAGCTCGTGGAGGTGCAGCAAATTTGTTTAATTTCTTACAATGTATTTTATTGGGCACCCAGCCCAATAAGGAAAAGCGCGATCCAATTTTTATTTATTTATTTATTTAATTATTTCTTGTTGATAATTATTGCTATTAATACTGCTAAGTACTAATTAGTGTTCTTAGTGGTCCAATTTTGTGTGGTTTGAAAAATGGTTTTTGAGAATGAAATTTAATGGTGGGTCTAATAATATGTTTGTAACTTAAAAATCCTTGGATGCAAAATTTTAGAAGAATTTATAAAACAATATTATTAAATATTGTTTGGGGCTCACAAGTCAAGATGGCCGAGTTGGTCTAAGGCGCCAGTTTCAGATACTGGCCCGAAAGGGCATGGGTTCGAATCCCATTCTTGACAATGAAGTTACATTTCTGTCCTTTCTATTTTTCACTTTTTTTTTTACGTCAAAAATAATTCTCCCAAATTGTTGTGGGCTAAAAAGTTGGGCCTCGCCTCACTAGTTCAGGCCCACCACAAATTTCAGCTCTCGGTCTCAGACTCCTTTCCCTTTATAACTTCAGCCTAACCACCCCAAGGTGCACCGTGCACTTTTATTTTTGCTTTCTCAATTCGATATTTAAAGTTGAATTTACCTTTATAACCTTTTCATAAAAGTTATATGTGAACTAAATAAGAATTAGCTATGGTTAAACAAAGTATTAACATTATATATATATACATTTTATTAGTTTTCTTCTAATTTTTTGGTCATTTATACTATACATATAGATAAAAAAATGTATTTTCTATCAACTACGAATTAATCGTAGTTGATGTCTTAATTTTTTTATATTTTAAAATAAATAAAAAATATATATTAAGTAACCTTAAATTCCACCAAAAAAATATATCTTCAAATTAATACACAATATACAACTAATTTGCTAGAACGAATTAATTTGTTTACTAAATTAAATATTAAGAAAAATTATTAATATCTTATAAAAATACCACCCAGCTTTCAAAATAGAAGCTTATTGCCTCATTTACAGCTAAGCGGGGTATGGAATTGTTCCCTATCTTCAGTTTTATCTCATCAGATGTCCATTCTATTATGCAAGATTTGAAATTGATCATTTTTAGTAGCAGCATAAACATCTTTTTGAATAATAATAATAATAAATATGATAGGATATGTTTCCTTATATATTTCTCATAGATATGAAGTATTCCCTTTTTGAATTACATTAAATTTTCCTTTCTAGTTGCATCAAAAGAGATCATGAAGTAATATTTTGGAATAAATATTTTCAAATTCCAATAATTTGACACATTCTTCTAGTATACGCTAAAAAAAATAAGAATATCAATTATGGCTAATTCATAGTTAACATTAAAAATTATTCATTTTGGCTACGAAATTATTTTAGCCAAATTCGAAGTTATACCTCGTAGTTAATTTTCGTTACAATTAATTTATAACCAATGATTATTCCTTTTTGTAATATATATTAATTTTTTTTATGGATAATGCATAACTAATCTATTATGCTTGGAGCATACAATGCTGTACATCGGTAATTAATAACTTCTACTGATTACAATTGAAAAAATTACTTTTGCTATGAAAATTTGTAACTATAGCTATGAAATTAATTTCGTAGTAATTCTTTCGTAGCATATACTTAATTTTTTGAGAGTGCTAATTCTTGAAATTTTCTGGACATTTACATTACATATAACTTAATCAATTATTGGAATTATATTTTTCCAAATATAAAGTATTCAACCATTGCGCATATGATATTTTTCTCTTTTTTTTTTCTTTTTTTCTTTTTAATTCTAATTTTCTGTGTATATATATGCCAATTCCAAAAAGTTAATCGCATCACTAAAGTTTGTGAGAAGAAAGGTTTACCTTATAGCATTAGGGTTGAAATTAAATATGTTTCTGGATTATACCTAATCACTTTTGCGGTTTAGTATGCTAATTAATTGATATAATTTTCCATTTGGGTTAATAATATTCCATTTTAATTGATGATTGTTTCCCTAGCTATTTACTAAATCAAATTTTATATTTTTAAGGTCATTTAATACATTCCATATGAAACCTTTTTTGGGCAATATAATGATATCAAATATAGGAAATGTACCTGAATTCTAGGTTTGATATGTAACTTGATTTTGAATTTCACTTGTTGAATGAAATGTGTGGAATTGCCAAGAAAATATAATATTGGATGTTCATATTTTTTTAGTACAATTCATATTATTGGAATCTTAATTAAGTCAAACCAATGTGCTTTTCCGCGGATAAGATTAAAAAATGATAAGAGAAAAAGTGAAAAAAATTATTTTGATATTATATTTGTGGATAAGATTAATTCTAGGAATATACAATTAAATTTAATCTAAACCTCTTTCATTTTGTAAGTAGCAAGTATATATAGATATAGATAAGTATACATATATATAACACTAAATTGGTATATTACGTAATGAGCTCATCTTATTTCGAAAGATTATGATAAAATATTTTTTTTTTAATTTTTTTCTCTATGTTAATAAGTTGATAAAATTAGACTAATTTTAAAAAATAATGACAAGATAAATTTTCTTTTATCCTCTCATTCCTCTAATGTTTTCTTTATTCTCTTGCAATTATTTTTTTTCAATTATTTTGCTTTTTTTTTTATATTTTTCTTCTATTTGTCCTAAAAATAAATATATTAAAAATATTACAACGCCATGTAAAAAATCAATGGATATATGATTTGTTTTTTCTATACGCATTGCATGTGATAATATGGGTGATATTTAATACTATAAGGGCTAGTTTGGTTAGATTTTGAAGTTATCTTATGATTATTTATCATATGAAAACTTGTATAATTTTTTATCATTGTGATATAATTTGGCTGGCAAGATAAATAAATTCATGAAGACTGATAGATTAATTTATTATGAGAATTGCATATATAAATATGAGTTTTTTATATTCATATGATTTTGAGTATTTATTATCACTCTAATCAAACAAATGATAATGTGGGATAAAAACACTGTATCCCTATCTTATCATTCATACCAAACTAGCCCTAAATGTCTATAACATTGGTCTTATCCATCTTAATCCAATACTTTGTTGTTTATCTCACTAAATTAGCTTTAAATTCCTAATCAGGTGGATGATTACGTATTTCATTCTTTTCATCCCTTAACGAAATGTTTCCTTAATTATTTTACTAAATCAATTATAAATTCTAAAAATCACTAAAAATATTCACAATAACCATGAATAAATAAATATTTCTACAAGGAAAAATTCCAAAAATATTAAATTTCACAATTTAGTCCACATTCCAGTCAAAACACCACTACCCTATAAATAATAGTGCCATATATCATTGTCCATATCCATTTATTTGGCCTTCCTCACGTGTGCAGAAAATTATCCAACAAGGGAAAATCCCTTAAAATTCGCATGCAGCCGAGAAGACAGACGACAGAAAATGTTTACAGAGGTAGGACTGTAGATCTGCCTGCTGCTCTGCGCTTTTTCTCTTACGCTTTTTCTTGTGCTTATGAAGAAGTTGCATGTGGTCTGAGAATTTTTAGTTTTCGGATATCGTTATCCATTTCTTGATTTGTAAGTTCTTCTGTCAAAGCCCGTTTTTGATTTGTTTTTCTCAGACATTCACGGTCTAAAACACCCAGTGGGGTGTTCATTGGTTGTTTATACGTAATCTGAAGTCTTATATGAAATAAAACTTTAGCCCTTTCAGATTTTTATTTATTTTTTCTCACGGATTTCCTGGGGTACTACTGAATGATGGCTTGTTGATGATGATTAAGATGAGAAAAGTTTTAACCTTTATAGGTAATTACTTTAGAATGAGCCCTTGATTTCCAATACATTGAGGAAACTGTAATTTGAGTCTCAAGCCCATGTTACAAGCTAATAGAAGGGCTTGGATAGATCAGCTCCACGCAGGGATTAGAAATTTTAATTTTTGAGGCCGATATTGAATTTTTTTACAAGATTTGAAGAATAAACTCTATCATTTTTAAGGGGACAAAATTTTAAATTTCAATATATACATATATGTATAATATAATATAACCTTATATCAACTTGTGCAGACGACTGTCCCTATCAGTCTCTCCTCACTTTGTCCCTAGCTCCATAGTTGGATAATTGCATCCTTGGAAATTGGGATTTTTGTATGTTTTTAGTATGGAGAAAAGATAGCATGCTGCAAGAAATATTTCAAAATTTGAAGCCCTTTCTTATTTTTCTATCCTACAGGTTGATTGGGTTCATTTTCACTAGGTAGAAGCGTCACAAAGAGGCATATAAAGGTAAGAGAGTAACAAACATGGAGGGGGGTGTGGCTAAACCTGACAAAACAGAATTCACAGAATGCTGGCGCACAAGTTGGAAAACACCATACATTATGCGGCTCGCTTTATCAGCTGGCATTGGAGGGCTATTGTTTGGTTATGACACAGGTAAAAAACCGGTTATCTTTATCCGGCATGTATTGTTATGGTGTTAATGTTCTGTATAAACTGACAAAACCAAGTGTTGCTTACCAGGTGTTATTTCCGGTGCCCTTCTCTACATCCGAGACGACTATAAATCTGTGGACCGGCACACATGGCTGCAGGCAAGTGATCTTGGGTCGTAATCTTTATGTTCATTCATTTAAATAACGGGATAGTTACCTTCTTTGTTATAGGAAACAATCGTGAGCATGGCCGTAGCAGGAGCTATCATTGGTGCTGCTTTTGGTGGTTGGATCAACGACAAGTATGGTCGAAAGATATCCATTCTTTTGGCCGACATTTTATTTTTCATTGGTGCTATAGTCATGGCAGCTTCTGTAGCTCCTTGGATGATAATCGTTGGAAGAATATTTGTCGGTCTGGGAGTTGGAATGGCATCTATGACATCTCCGCTTTATATTTCTGAAGCATCTCCTGCCAGAATCCGAGGAGCATTAGTTAGCACCAACGGTTTGCTTATTACAGGAGGACAGTTTATGGCGTATCTTATTAACTTAGCATTCACTAAGGTAATTTTACTTCCTGACATCCTGAAGTTTTTGATGTATGTTTAGATTAAGTCTAACATGTTGTGAGCATGATTAAGACGCCTGGAACCTGGCGCTGGATGCTTGGGGTAGCAGGTGTTCCAGCATTTGTTCAGTTTTTCTTAATGTTGTCCCTTCCGGAGTCTCCCAGATGGCTGTATAGGCAGGTAAAAATTCTTGGAGTTACTGTTTAACCTGAAACATTAGCCTAGTAATGGATCTTTAACTCAACGCTTGTGATCAGGACAAGATAAAAGAAGCCAGGGCAATTCTGGAGAAAATTTACCCAGCCAATGAGGTTGAGGATGAAATGAAGGCTTTACAATCCTCCATTGAAACAGAGAAGGCTGATAAAGGGTCTATTGGCAATGATTTATTTTCAAAACTGAAGAATATCTGGGGAAACGATGTTGTCCGTAGAGGCCTGTATGCAGGCATCACCGTCCAAGTCGCTCAGCAATTTGTTGGCATAAACACCGTCATGTACTACAGTCCCACAATTGTTCAGCTCGCAGGATTTGCCTCAAACAAGACAGCCTTAGCACTCTCCCTCATAACCTCTGGTCTGAACGCTGCTGGCTCTATCGTCAGCATGGTATTTGTCGACAGATTTGGGAGGAGAAGGCTGATGGTCGTATCAATGTTTGGAATCATAATCTGCCTTGTCGCATTGTCTGTGGTGTTTCTTGAGGCCTCTCATCATGCACCGCGGGTCAGTAGCTCTGAGTCCCTTCACTTGGGAAGAAACTCCACATGCCTTAGTTTCTTGCAGGCTTCCAAGCCGTCGACCTGGAATTGTATGTCTTGCATTAAAGCATCCTCGGACTGTGCCTTTTGTGCTAATGGAGATAGCAAAGTAAGCCTCCAATGGCACTAAAATAAAACCTATGAATTTGAATTCTAATTGTTTCTTCATATTTTATATTTATACACGTGCACACCAAGAGCTCGTTAAAGTTTAAATCTCCGACCTCAAACTTTATGTGTTAGATTGGGCCAAAGGCCAATAGGCAGTTGTTTCTTTCATATGAATTGTTTTTCTTTTCCATTCTCATCAGTATCATCCTGGGGCGTGTTTGGCTGCAACTGATGCAATAAAGGGTATGTGCCGGGGGGATCATCGGACATGGTACACGAAGGGTTGCCCGAGCAAGTTTGGGTTCTTTGCAGTTCTGCTTTTAGGATTGTACATTATATCTTACTCTCCCGGAATGGGAACGGTGCCGTGGATTGTTAATTCTGAGATATATCCTTTGAGGTACAGAGGAATTGGAGGAGGAATTGCCGCGGTTTCTAACTGGGTTTCAAATCTAATAGTGAGCGAGACATTCTTAACTCTGACAGAAGCTCTTGGTTCTTCCGGCACGTTTCTCTTGTTTGCTGGATTTTCGACATTCGGACTCATAGCTATATATTTCCTAGTACCAGAAACAAAGGGACTGCAGTTTGACGAGGTGGAGAAGATGCTGGAGAAGGGCTTCAAACCAAGAATATGTGGCAATTCAAAGGAGCAGAATGAAACATAAGACTATATGAGGAGTATCATCAATGTCCAAATTGTGTTGATTCTCAGTTTTATTAGCAGTGGACTGGGTAAATAATACTAGTTGGTGATGATCATTATTTTCTCGCAAGGATTATATATGGTTACCTAATAAAATAGCAACATCAAGTTTAATTTTACTAGATCTTTTGTTCCTCTGATCGAGCTTTTATTTAATTTAAAATTCTCTATTTCAACTGTTGTTTTACTTATTATCTCATATTATAAATAAATATCAAAATATTTAAAAATTTCCCTATAGAAGGACTTGATTATGAATTGAGTACATACGGCACGTATCAATTAAGCAGAATATATAATAAAATACTAATTGAAAAAGAGAAACCAAAATCCCTCCATTGGTACATAAAATCGGAAAATTCTTCAGATGTGGGTCCTAAATTATATATATGGTGAGATTCACATTTTTTGGGGTGAGAAACACTATCACCATCACGCACAGTGCATATAAGAATTTGTGATCACTTTGAATTGAAAAGGAAGTGTTTTCTTGACAAAATTTCTGGAAGTTGCCACATTAAATATTTTATACAATTGTCTATAGTATGAAATAAAATATAAAACACTAATTCAGTAATTAAAATACAAAATAAAAGATAAAACACTATTAGAGTACAAAACCTGAAGAAAATGTTTTACTCTCTTATTTAATAAAACTTTTAAATTGACACCCAACTTATCGTTGCTACTTTTCCACAATTTCCTTCTTCCAATCTTATGGTTCATAATTAGTATTACCTACCATCTTCATTTTGGCCAACCAAACAAGATAAAACCCATCCCCGGCCACAATTCTCCAGGTAAAAATAAAACATTACACAATAAAGTAGCATATATTCACCGACACATGAAACAAAGGAAAAAGCATAGAGCCGTGGGAAAAATATAAACTGAAGCAGCAGGACAAAATATACCTGCAATGCCAGCTAGTGTGCAATAATAACAAGACAAAGGCAAGAGGGTAGGAAAAAAAAAGAACATGACATTTACCAAACTAAGTGATCTGCTGGTGGAGAAATATGCATGCATGTTGGTAGGCCCACTACATTGTGGGTGGATCAACTTTACAACAAAGACTCCTTTCCTGCTTCAATGGTCCCACTACCCATGCTTATGTTTCAATCCTACTCCAGGTGGCCGTTAAGAGTTCACCAAAAGTGTCTCCATGATAACCTAATCTAACATTAAGACAAAGTAGACATTTTTTCTTATAGTACTAAGGTTTCGGGATTCGAGTCTGGGATTAATTTATTAAGGATGTTAAACAGGTCAAAGGATAAAACATCTAAGGCTGACCAATTCAGGTGAAAACAATTATTGTTGACAAATACAGCAAGTTGGCCAACTAAGGAGATTTTGTCTTCAAGAAACCATTCACATTCTAATGAACCATTGTCATACAAAGGAAATTGGAGGGTTTCTCTTGTTCAAACTTCAAAATACATGTGCCCCGATTTTCATCAAAGCATACCTGTTTTGGTAGAAAGAACCATAAAAGTGCCCTGGTGATAAGAAAAGCACCTAAAATACAGAAGGTGGAGAAGATAATCAATTATATCACAAACCAAGAACAAGAAGTCAAAAACACTCAATTTTGAATGTAATCTAGATCAAACAATCAGCAAAATCTTACAGAGAATTTGGATCTCCCCAAGAAAACTAAGATGGTAAACCATATTCTCAAGAAACTAAAACAGAAGCTAAGAGAAACAAGTTTCCTTCTCAACAAAAACAAAGGGCAGCAGCAGCAGTCAGCAAAAGTGGGCATATAAAAAACCCTAACAAGAACCCAGTCAACCAAATTACAACTAAAAAGGTCAGCTTCTTCTCACTAGCTTTTAAACATTTTTATCCGGTTTTTGTTGATCTAGAACTCCCAAATTACTTAGCCACTCTATACAAGCCCATTAAAATACTTCCTATATACAGCCAACAGCAAACCATCCACAAGGACAAGATAATAGAAACCATCCAAATTACCCTTTACGGACTTGAAGAAGTAGCTTCCTGTCTCGGCTCTCTCAAGTACCCAAGAAGTGTTTCAGCCTGCCAAAATTGAACCCAGACAATTCAATTAAAACATCTTGGGGTAAAAACATTGCAGATTTTCATCACAGAAAAGCAAGACTACTTGCAAAATCACGGTCATCGAAAGCAACACTGCAACCTCTAAATCAGGCAAAAGTAAATATATCAACCAGGGCACTAGGACAGAAGTATATCCAATTATGGGTAGTAAAACAACAAGAATAAGTACCCACCATCAATGAAGATCAAGCGACAAATAATTGCGAGCAAATACCAAGACATTATTAGAATCATAAACTAGTGGTGCTCACTTTCACTAACTCAAAATGTTGTCGTCATTGTCGTAGTCATCATCATATCACAATTCAACGACCTCAATGCAATTAGCAGGATAGTCTAGTGTTCCTCATTTTAACAAGTAATCTAAATAAACTGTTATATTTTAGAAGCCCATTTCACAGAAACCAAATCAAGCCCAGTTATACTAAAAAGAACAGGAGATTGTTGAATAAAATCACAACTTGATTAAGCAGTATGAGTAAGGAATTAGAACGAATTTTGTTCAAATATGTATCGCATTTAGCAAAATAAATCCGAGACCCCATACCAAAGGAGCAAACATGGAAATCAAATCTCATCTTTCTATCGATAAACTAAGGACTCAAACTACACCAACTAGCAATTGAAATCAAAGAAGATACCACAAGCACAAGAAGAAATCAATATTACAAGAAAGGGAAAAAAGAAAAAAAGAAAAAAAAAAACAACTTTGATGGAACAACTTTAGGGGAGCAAATACACAGTTATATTCCAAACTGACCTTATGCTTAGCCTTCACCGTCCCAGTCTGGGACAATCCAACCAATGGTGGAATTCCCCCTTCCCTCACAAGCAATCCCCTGTTATCAACACTTTCAGCACATAACTGCAGCAGAGTCAAAACTGCGAACTCCTTCCCTTTATCACTCGCATCCTCGATCGCCTCCACCAACGCAGAGATCCCACCTTCCTCAACGATTGCACCGCGTCCCATCTCAATCCCCGCCAAGCTACTCAAGACCACCATGGCCTTCTCAGCCAGTCCAGTGCCCTGTTCTCCCACAAGTCCCACCAGCGGCCTCACCGCCCCAGCACTGACCGCTCTCTCCTTGTTCAACCTCACTGAGCACAACTTGTAAAGCGTCGTGAGCGCATCCTTTTTCCCTCTATTAGACCCGTTTATCAGCAATGCAACCAACGGAGGTATTGCGCCAGAAGCACCAATCGACAGTTTATTCTCGTCGATCAGAGCTAAGCTCAGCAAAGCGCAGGCAGCGTTTTGCTTGGAAGTCTCAGTGCCTGTTTTCAAGACATAAATTAAGGATTTTATGGCGCCTGAGTTTATAATCAAGCTTTTGTTGCTTTCATGGAGGGAGAGATTAAGCAAAGCCGTGACTGCGTGTTCCTGCGTCATCGGGTCGGAGCAACGAAGAAGAGGAATTAAAGCGGGTACAGCTCCGGATTCTCCAATCAAAGCTCGATTATCGGCCCGATTTTTCGCCAAAAGCCGCAATTTAGCCGCTGCCGACCTTTTCACTGCAATTGATGACGACTGCAAGCCATCGACACATAGTTTCACAGTAGGTTGAAGGTCTTCGGGCGAGATGCTCTCGATAATTTCCGTCGAAAACGTTTCTCTCTGTAAAAATCCGGAACACGGTTCCGGCTCGAGCTCGTTACTCGGACCCTGATTCAGGTCTGGACTAGGGAGATTGGCGAGACGCTGGAGCTCTCCGGAAATGTCGCTGGAACACGCCGAGAAATCGCTGAAGGCATGAGAAATTTCCAACATATCATCGATCTCGGCGGAAGACGGGTTTTCAGAGTTAGTCAACGATTTATTGGCCAGCTCCCCGAGCCGGAGGTCGATAACTGAGTCAGTGAGATTTTCCGACACGATAGGCGAATTCTCGGGTATTGGACCGGACTGGTCGGCTAGGAAGATGTTAGACCGGATAGTGCGCATGGAGCGGCCATAAGACCTGCTGATTTTCGCCGACGACGGTGGCGGAGTATAGTAGTAGTAAGACCGCGTTTGTGGGAAGCGAGATGTAATGTTGGTGTTGCAGTGAGAGCGAGAATCTTCTATAGAAACCATGTTGAGAACAAAATTCCACGAAACAAACTAGACCTTAAATTTTACTACTGCAAGAGTTACAAAGTATTTGAAAAGCTTATTCAAGAAACTGCCATGGCTGATGCTGACAGTGAAAATGGCGGAAGAAATAGGATCAGTGAGGGGTGATCGAAGAAGTGGTCGACTTGTGGTAGAGAAGATGATTATTTGAAAATCATTTAAAAAGAAAAAAGTGTTGATGCCTTGATGGTTCAACAAGTGGATTTTCGATGGTGTAGCGGGTGGGCCACGGGCTTTCGGGTCTGCTCTAAAGTCACAGCTGGCGGATTCAAATCTGGGCTCGCACGGGCGAAGGGGTCTCGACTCTGGAAGAATTTGGTTTTTGCGCTTGCAAAGTGTGTGGGACCCTTTGTACACGAGTCGCACTCTTTTTAGTGGGGATCATATGTTCCAGGCTCACTGCATTTTGGGGGCCCGTCGTGCTAGCAAATCCCTGATACTTAAGTGGGCAGTCGGCGACTCGGCTTTTTTCATGACTATCAAAATTAGTTGGATGAATAGAAATTGAAAATTAATTTTGTAAATAGTGTTCAAATTTTTAAAAGAAAGTTTTAAATAATTTGTTTTATTCCCTAAACTCTACTATTCTATTCAAACCTTGCCGGCATTGTAGTTTTATATTATTAATAATGACAAAAATAATTTTTGTCATCAATTATTTAGTTCAACCACATCACTTTCTCTCATTATGGGTTTAAGTTTGAACTAAGTTGTTTGAAATCTCTTGCTATAAAAATAATTTTTTTATCATTATTTCTAAATTTAATTGTCATAAATAATTTATCTGCAACTCTCTTCTTTCTGTACTTGCTCCAAAATAATCAATGATTATTTTATGCACACAAAAGTAACGTTTTATGTGTTTCTTTTAAAGTACAATTTTTTTAATCACTTAATTCAATTGAATCATAATCATATTTATTTGTTTTTTTTTTCTATCATGCTTCTTTTTTTAAATTGATATATTTCCATGCATTATGTGCTGGTAACAACTGTGGTCTCCAAACTCTAATGGTTGTAGAGATGAGGACGTCAAAATTAATCCGTAGCCGAATTAAGATCTGGAGGCTCTCGGCTCATAGATTGTCAGACTCGGAGGTGGCCGACGGACGGTCATGGTCAACCCTTTCAATAGATTCTTCTTCTTCTTCTTCTTTTTCATTGTTTGTTTGTTCGTTTTTATCTTCTTTTTAATATTTAAGATATAGAAAATATATCTGCCTTATCAAATTACTAATCAGATCTAACTTATTGGTATTTTTATTTCTACAATCTGTTAATTTTAAATCCAAAAATTTATTTGTTGTCAATTTTTGATATATTTTTTTTTAATTTTAAAACAATTAAAATTCATTTATTAATTAAATACTAGTCTTTTAAAATGAGACATTTAATAAATTAAATAATATTTTTACGTTAACATAATTTAACCAGTGAGATATAAAAAAACAACTAGACTTCATAATTATTACTTTTATATTAAAACATTATTACAATCCAACAAACTAAACATTGCTAAACTATACCCAAATGAATTTTTGTTTTCATATAAAGATTATTTTAAAAAATTAAAATATCCTTAAAAATAAATAACATAAAAAATAAAAACAAAAACATACAAAGCCGAAAACCGTCCAGTTGGCCATTTTTGTTTTTAGTTTCAAACTCTCTTTTTCATTTTTGTTATTATTTGAAAATTAAACACGATCAATTTATTTGCGTTCTCATTAAAATTGTTCCTTTGTTTCATTTTCAATTTCACTTAAACCCATATATCACTTTATTATCGTATCAATTAAATTTAAATTTAATTTAAAATAAAATACTCATTATCATTTTAGAACAATTAAAGCATATATTTATTTTGAAAAATCTTGTCTTTTTAGGCATAAAAAATATTAATCATATTTTCAATCAGTACCAACCATAACTATTATTTTCAAAATATTCAAAATATAATCCCATTTTTAATTTTAAAATTTTAACTAAGTTTTTAATTTTTAAAAGTGTTGAAATGAAAAAATGCAAATGAAAAATATCCGAACGGCCCTTAGGCAGCGAGCATTCCGACCGGCACTGCTCTCTGCAGTGAAATGAACTGTGTCAGCATTTTCACGCTACAGCTGTCTACTCAGTGTTGCCCACACATTTAGAGATAATTCTTTTCATCAAAATTTGTTGACGGTAATTAGCAAATTTTTATATTAACGAACTTAAATTCGTATAAGAAGTAATTAATAATTTGTCTTGCGATGCTTAACACTTTGCCATAAAAAATTTTCTCGTTTTAATAGTATTAAATAATTTGTCAATTTTCTCAAAATATTATAATAACATTTATAACGCATACTTTGTCACCTAAGAAAGTAAAATATCAAGAAAAATAAAAATTTTAAAATTTTCAATACTTTGATACTTTGATACAGTTGTGATAATAAAGCTAGCTACTTAACTAGGGACAGCTAGCTAGCATTGAAAAACCTCAAAAATTTCCATTGTTTCTGAAAGGTGCTTGGATGCCTAGAACATTTTGAAACGTTTTGACAGATTATAAAATATTAAAAAGTGTATTTTTTTTTAAATTATAAATTTTTAAAATAAGATACTATGATTTTATAATTTTTTTAAAAAAGAAGTTTTTAATTTATTTTAAAATTTCAACAAACTTACTTATTAGAAAATTGTCATTACTAACTTCTTTTGAGTTTTATAATATTATTTTCTATAAAAATTTAAATTTTTTTAAAAAAAAATATTTAACATCTTATAAGAAGATGTAGAAATTTATGAAATTTTTTAAATAAATTCAGCCAAACACCATCTTAGAGAAAAATCTACTTATATTTAGTTATGTTAGAATGCAATTTGTTACAAATTCTTTTGGTTATGATCTCAGGCAAATTTATAATTTCTTAAATTTTATTATATGTTATTTATAAATTTGTAATATATTACAAAGTATATAATAAAATTTTAAAAAAGTATATACTCCAAAATAAAATATTAAAATTTTATAAGTAGTTTTGAAAAAGTTAAAAAGAAAATAAGAGGTTGTTATTATATTTTTAAAATTTCAACAAACTCTGTTAAATTTAAATATATTAATTATAAACTATCATAATAATATTTATAGATTTTAAAATTATATCTTAACTTTCTAAAAATTTATTTTTTAATGTAAAATTTAAAATCTTATAAATTAAAGATATTTTATACGATATATAACAACTTATTAAAAAAATTAAATAATATTAGCCAAACTACCTCATAATTGAGTCAATACCATACAATTTCTTACAAAAATGGATCCAAATATCATTTTCACCTTTTTTATGAATACAATTGCTCTTAGTATTTAGTGCTCATTTGGTTTTGTTTTCACTTTTCTTTTCATTTTCTCTAGAAAATAACAATAGAACCCTATCAAATTTTTATTTATTTTTACAGATATTTTCATTATTAAAATAATTTTTTAAATACATTTTTTTTACACTCTCTTTATTTTCACATTTTATGTTTTTATATTCTTATTTGTATGATTATTAACATAAAAATATAATAATATTCAAATATATTTTATTTTCAAATTTAAACCATCATTTCATTTTAGATAAAATAATTGACCAACAATATTGAATGTTAAATGCATAACTGAGGCGGATCCTTCTTTCAGTGTTATATAATAGTACAAACAAACACGTTGACACTATTGTCCACAATTGTGTATTGTCCGCATCGAACTACTATTATATGAATTATCAATTCAACATTCTATGTATTTTTGGGGGCCACAATCGTCAGCTTACGTACGTATAGTGAAAGAAAAATATTCTATACTTGAAAAAACAAAAAGACATACGGCGAATGCGTAAGCATAATATTTAATTAAATTAAATACAACGTACGTATGGATGACATGCTGAGTTATTTCCCTACTTAATTATATATATATATATATATATATAACTAATACTAAAATAAGCGAGCTTTAAAGGGAAAACCATCGTTATTTTCTCACACCAGTTGCTAATCATATGACAATGATACTTCGTACTACTACTTGACAACCTTGAAATCAAAGAAAATAACGTTGACATTAGAAGTGTTCTCATTTGAATTTGAATATCTATTTTATATTAAATTAAATTAATTTGATGACTTGAAAACTTTTTATTTTAGCCGCAACATTAAATTTTATTTAGTATTGATAAAAAATAATCATCCAGAACCACTCTATTGAGCGGTAAATGTAAATTAATGTGAACTTAAAAAAAATTAATTAATTTTATGTGAAGTCTGTGATTTGAAGGCAATGTAGTGTGAACCAATCAATTGGGCTAGGACCTTTGAGATTAAAAATCACAATAATAAGGTTAGGATTATTGGAGGTTGCTTAAAGAAAATCTCCGACATCAAATCAATGATCGAGTTGATGAAAAAAATAGTTTAATAAAATAAAGTGCTATTTGATAAATATGTAATGAAACGGCTCAATTTCAAGCCCTCGTATCTGTGATGCTTGATATGTCGATGCGGAGCAGACTCAGTGAACTTGATTGGACTGAATTGAAAAAAAAATCCTCAAATTCCAGCTTAATAAAGACAAAATTAGTATTCTATTTGAATCCTCATCACTAGGCTACATATCCAAGTGGATAGTGAACCATAGGATAATATAAAATCATACTTGTATTTTATTTTATAATATTATTTGCTTATCGATAATTCATAACCAATTTAGGTTCATACTTTAATGGGTGCATGAAATTTTTGCTACTAAACTTGAAGTTGAGATTATATAAAGATTTTGTAAGATTTCATTAATTAATGACCAACCATGCTGCTATTTTAATGGAGTCCGAATATTATATAATTATAGTTACGTTATTGTGCTTTGGTCGTCTGAGGTTGTTGTGAGATATACAGTTGATAAGAAATGGGCATCAAGTAATAATAATGACAGAAAGATCAAATGTAATGCCGCTAAATCATACTTACTGTTGTTAATCATGATTTTGGTACTATAGTTTGTTTTGGGTGTTTTTGGACACTAAGAGTGCCAGCTCAGGGTAATGGAATTGTGCTCAATGCTTGTGGAAATTTTGGTGATGGTGATGATATAATCGCAATTCACAATTACCACTTGGATCAGGTAGTGATGATAAATATTCCATTCTTGATATTTACAGCTATGATCGAATACATGCACTTTCTCGCTTAAATCCTTTTCAATTATCGTTTATATTAATTTGAGCATTGAAGCTTTTTAAAGGTTTTTGTTACCTTATTTGACTCTAACAATTTTTTATGAAGTTTTGGATTTAATTTTGATTTAAAAAGAGTTAAAAAATTGTTTGATTTGATCTGAAACTAGACGATTATTTTAGAACTTATATAAAAATTTGAGTATTGAAAATGATCCAAAATCTATTTCTGATTGCATAAAGCCTGTAGTAGCAATAAAATTAAGAAAGGTATATAGAAAAGATAGTTTTTCTTAATATATTAGTATATTTCATTATATTAGATTCATATTAGTTGGTAATAAGTGATCCCAACTTAGTGAGTCTTTTCTTTCATGATGAAATGTTGGCACTAGTCCTACATTTTGTCTACAGGCAAAGGAACAAATTGGCTCCCCGGCTCACTATATACATGAGAGAAGCGAGGACTTAAATCTTTTTCGAATGTAAATCTTGGATTCTGACCATGCAATATGGTTGCATTCTCATATCGATCGAAATGAGCCATCTTTTCCATGTAGGTAAATATTTGTTTATTAGTAAGAGAATGACAAATTACAAATGTTGTCCTGATAGAATATATATTTTTATTACTATGAAATTCATAAATAAAGTAGTTCATGATGAAGTTATCACCATTCTTTTTATAATGACCATGCCATGTTCTTAATTAAAAGAATTTATCTGGTAACTTATTTATTGCTCTATCATATGACTTATAATCTTACAATTTACTAAAATTCCTCGAAATAAAAAAAATTGACACCAAAACATCGGATCCGTTCATAGATATGAACTCTCATAAAAGATCAGCCCGAAAACCGCAGTACTCGACAAACCCCCCTACTTGTTACTATTTGACCTAACCCTACATGTATCTCCCATATGTGCTTGTGTGAACATATGAGTTTATACGTACAAAAATACTTTGCAACTCGCTTTTGAGAGCAGCACAAGTTGCTATTCTAAGATAAGACCGTAGCTACCCTACGAAAGCACAAATGATGATGCATACATAGTATGTGTATTATGCTACAGCTGTACCTCAACAACTGCAAATTGCAGCTTGACTACAGGTCCAGCCCGAAATCCAATTTGCTTCAAAAGAAATGGCAAATTCTGCCGCAAACAATTGATGATTTAAACTTTAAGTGCTTCTTTCAAGTGGGGTGTAAAATAAGTTGAATTGATTTGTGGGTTCTGAAAATTAGTTCAATTATAACTTAATTTATTCTCAAAATTTTCAAGTTTCATTTGGGCTCTAATTTAATTATTCGATAACTTGTGAGTTTTTTTCTAATTTTTCTAATATATTAATGAAATAATTGTCATATATTAATAATTTATTTTTTATTTTCAAATATATTGTATTTATTAATTAAATAATAATTATACATTCATAATTTAATATTTATTTGATGGTACATATAATTGCTCGGATAATTTACTCATTAAATCATCTCCTCAACTAATACCAAATTCGCGAGTTCATGCCAATGAAAACAATTCTCTGAGGTCGAATTTATAATTTTTATCAAACTCAGCTCAAATTCGATTCGTTTATGTTCACGCGACTTTGACTCTTCCACGTTGTAACAAATTTAATGTTTTTGGTTGACAAATAGCAAGTTACAAAAGTGATGGCTAATATAGGTGCATTTATGGATATTTATTTGGATCGTCATCCATCCAGAACAAAATGTTGACTTTAACAATTGGAAGAGGATGTCTTTTTGTGACCACAAACTCCAGCCTTATCCCATGTTGTACATGCAGTTGTTATAAAAATAAATAGCAAAATAGTAAATTACACCGTAAAATTTATTATTAATTTTATACAATAAAAAAACTGATTTTGTTATGATAATAATTTTTACAAGATTAACACTTATAAACATGGTGTTTAAATTATTACTATTAACAATTAGTAACATATTTATACAAATAAAAATTGTGTCACTAATCATCGTAGTAGTTTTTATTGTAGTTAAATTGTTGCTATATATGTGTTAGCTATATTATCAATAATAATAATTTAAAATACTAGTTCTTATCATTGCTAATCATGTTGCGACAAAATAAAAATTATTATCATTTAAAAAGGTTGTTTGTCACAAAATAAAAATTACGATCATCTACAAAATAACAATTACAAAAATTACAAAATAAATTAATAGTAATAATTTTGATATTATCACCAGTATTATGTCTTTTGCAGTGAATATCTTTTGAATCCTCTACTATTTTTGTATCATAGTGACAAGGATGATGCTTAATTATATTCCTAGATGAAGAAAGCCAAACTTTAAGGGGTACATGGGGTGGTCTGTAGGCCTTATAACCACTCTTCTTACTGTAGGATGTTCATCTAGCTAACGCTTAGATTCGACTCTACCCAAATTTTTTTGATTTGCCCTAATTCTCCACTTGTCCATTAGGTAGTTTTTGAATATCGAATGACCTTTCCCCATAAGCTAATTTTAATGCGGTTGATTTCCCTTCATAACATTAGCACAAATAATAAAGAATTTTATTTTTGTATAAAGGCACCCCTAATATAATGAGAGAGAGAGAGAGAACAATTTATAAGCCATTACAAAATTCTCTATTTTTCCAAATGCAAAATAAAATCATATAGATAGGATAAGGTCTTCATGATTTGTCAAATATGTTGGGCCACTTCAAGGAGCTCTTGCAATTTCATTTGTTTGGTGCAACGTCCTTGTTATCCTACTCTGGCCCATTTCCAACATTGGGTTCTTAAAAGTGGGCCACCCAATGAATTGGGGCTTTAACCTGATCTGGAATTTTATTGTTGTATCGTCTTTTTCTTAATCACCTGATAAATTGTACTTTTATATATTGTTAAGAACAAAAGAAAATAGCTTGTATGATAATTATCAGTTGAACTTTTTATTTTTGTTTTACGTTGTTTGGCTTTTTGGATATATGTAGGAAAAAGTGAAGCCCGAATCAGATTTTAGACTCAAGGCCCGCATTTCAGGGACTGACCCATGAGCTGGGGCTGGCCCAATTTTGACAATATTAGAGCATCAACTGTTGTCAATTGTCAACCAAAATTACGTCGCTGACTTTTGGAAATGTATTGGCCCATTTAAGAAACTAGTTCGACGGCATTTGAATCAAATTTTTTTGTGAATATGTTTTGGACATTATACCTTTGTTTTTAACGATACCTAGCAGAAAAGAAAAAAGAGTTTATCAAGTTTTTTCTTTTTGCTTTTGTTGCATTTCGTTTTATATTTAAATATATGCAAGTGTATTAGGAATTTATTCAAATTCAAACTCCTAACCTCTCAAATTATATGAAAAACTTATGCCATGGGCCATAAACTATTTGATTTTGATTTGTTTGCCTTTCTAGTGTAAAGGTATTGGATATGCTTTCATGGCATATGTTTAATTTTTAGCATTCTCAAAGTTACAAAAAGTGCTTATTGATTTTCGTATTAAAATGAAAATATGTTTGAATGAATTATGTGAAAATATAAAATAGGAGAGGTATAAAGAGAAAATTTATTTAATTTATAACTTTTATAGATGAAAGATAGTTTTTTTAGAAAAGATATGTATATTTTAATGTTGTTAGAAATTTCAAATCTAATTAATTTTAATATATGTGATATAGGATAACATGATACATTTAAAAGTAAAAATGAATAGTATTTCATTGAAAAGAGGTCATTGCAAATAATTAAAAAAAAAACCTTTTTTTTAAAGATGAAAAAACAATCCCTAAATCAAAAGTTCTAATCCTAAATGGCATAGATATGATCTTGTATCAATCATGTAAGATTGTGTTGGATCAGTATTTTTATTCATAAATTATACAAGTAGAATATCAATCCGTCATCATCTTAAATGGTGAAAAAAATTTGCACATTGGGATTGTACGAGAGCATTATAAGCATCGTGCACTCGTGCTGTTAGGTGAAATAGTTTGAATGCTGCTCCCTCAGATGGTGCATTATAAGTGTCGTGCACTCGTGCTGTTGGGTGTAATAGTTTGAATGCTGCACCCTAGATGGTGCATTATAAGTGTTGTGCACTTATGCTGTTGGGTGTAATAGTTTGAATGCTGCACCCCAAATAGTGAAAGTTCAGTAGTTGAAAGTATCGCTAACTTATGTTCTGACTCAAATAACATAGGACACATGGAATCCCATGTGAATTAATAAGGATCATCTTGCAAAACTACATACTTCTAAATAATCGATAGTAAAATAGTACAGTGAGAAAATAATAAAAATAACCCTGCATATGAATATCATAAAAATATATATAAAGTTGGAGCATAATACATGAATGGCACACACAAAAAATACCCCAACAATTGGGAAGCTGAGTCTAATTTTTGATAGGAGGGCAGTCTTAATTAATGGGTCTAATGCTAATTAATGCAAAAGGGGGGTCCAATTCAATATGAAACAAGTTAGTATTTAATGTCATAATCTGTTACCAACCTAGGCAAAAGAAATCATGATTAAATGACGACCTCTCCTCTAACCAGGATTTTGTTTAACGCATAATTCAGAAACCTTCCTACATAGACGCAAAACGAGAACTAATGTAGCTTTTATGGGATTCTGGTGTCATGTTTTGTCATGCTATCAACTCTTGCTGCTGTCGGACATTTTAACCTAGTTAATGTTAAAACATTAATAAACTATTATAATATATTTTTTAATTATCATGTCAACTATTATTATTATTATATATATATATTGGCTGCCCCACACGTGCGGCACAACAAGATTTCGTAAAGTCGGGTTTTTATATCTCTCCATAGCGCATCCACTCATCATTATTGATGTTGTTTATGAAAATAAAGATCGTATAGCTTTTAATTTGTCAAATGCTCTGATTTGGGGCTATAATTGTGTCAAATCTTATCCTATAATAAAGGAATCAATAATTTATACCATAGCAGAAGGAATCGAGCAAATTTATAAGTTGTTTGAAAATTGAATCTTTATGTTTGATGATGATTTTGGTTATTATTATACATATGACTACTAGCATGTGTTTGGTGTAATGTACCGAAAATAATTGCAAGATTAAAATAATTTATTTTACTATATATAATTAAAATATGAATTGTAATTATGTTTAGTATTTAATGAAAAAACTTTATTACTAAGTAAATAAAATAATATAAATATTTCAATTAAAAATATTATATTTGAAAATAATTTATATTTAAATAAGTTATAGAATATCAAGAAACTCTAAGTTTATAAATTATATAGAAATTCATAAAATGATAAAATTAAAAAAAAATAATTAAGAAAATAAAAAACAACATGGAATATTTTACTGAATACGCTTTTTGAATTAAATATATATTTATACTTATATATGATAATAAGTAAATAATTTTTTTTAAATATAAAGCTTTTTTGTATGATTTCTTAATAATTTGAAAGTCATAGTTACATTTTCGTGACATTTGAGAATTATAAATGTTAAATATTTTCTGTTCGAGTAAATATATAACCTCTTTGCACTTTATCTATGAAAATAGTTTACATTAGGTTATTAATTTTTTGATAACTAATTCAATAAGTAGTTTGTAACATATAATTTTATTTGTATATAATTAGAAATAATTTATTTAATTAAAAAGAAAAGAATTTATTTGATCAAATGATTGAATATATTTTACTTATTTAATAATTTTAAATTAATAATAATTGAATCTTGTACTACTTCAACTAAAAATAAAGTGATTATTATATCTATATAAATATGAAAGAATTTATTAAGTATGAAAAATTGGTTGTTTTCTTGAAATAACTTAATTATCAACTACTTTTTTGGGGATAAATTTTAAGTTTTTATGGATAAAAATGTGTAATTAAATTAAAAAAAATCTAACTCTTTAAATGAAAAAATAAGTTAATATTTATTAGAACTCATATTTATTAGACAATTTCATTACTTCGTATATTCATTTAATTTTTTTATGGTTAATATTATCAAAGTGAATATAAATTACTAAGTATGAAATATATCAATTGTGAAAAAGTATTTACTTAGCAATGAAAATTTGATTTTTAGCTATATATACATTATTTTTTATAAATAATTTATTTATTGAAGAGAAATAAAATGATTTTCTTATAAAAATATTATAATAAGTAAAGAATCAACCAATCGAAATAAATTATCAAAGCACGTGATATTACATGCAAAAAATTTAAAAAAATTATTTCTTATATGCACATGATTAGAAATGGGTAAATCAAGTGCTAACAAATTTAACAAATATCTTATAGAAAAATATATAGTATTTTTTCATTCATTTGATAAGAAAATTGAAACAATTTCAACAACTTAACAAAATTATAATATGTTAAAATATTTCATAACATCATATTATTTGTGGTACATTACTCAAATACGTAGCACATATAATTTTTTTTATCTAGATAAATCGACAGAGCTGCCACAAAAATAATAGTAAAATAAAAATTCAATATCAAAGATAAATTCTTATATGAACATGCAGAAATATTTGAAAATAGTATTGAAAATAAAAAAAATATAATTAATTAAAATAAAAAAATACTACATGCTGATGTTTTTAAGTAATATAAACATTAAAATCCTAAGTTGGTTATAAGAAGTATAATTTTCAATAAATATTGAGAAAACAATAAAGTAATAATATTGATAAAATATTAAAATATATTAGAAAAGTATCTAATTAATTTAAAATAAAAATAAAACAAAAAAAATATAAAAATGTATAACAAAAATATATTAAAAATTTTCTACGAAATGACCATTAAATTAATTAAAAAGAAAAAATATTATTATATTATGCTAATTGGGGAAAGAGGTCCTACAACTAAACATATAGGATTGTGCCACGAATAATGTGAAAATAAAATGTAAAAAGAATAATTGTGGAATAACAACATTTACATATAAAATAAATAAAATATTTATCTATTAATCTTGTGATAAATTAAATTTGTAAAATAGAATTTTGTAATAAGAGTACTTAATATGGTGCTTATAAAATATTTTTAAAATTATAAACTTATTTAGTGAGATAAAAAATATGATAATAGATATTTTTTAATTATTTTATGAGATAAAAATCTAATATTACAATTCTGGATAAACACATAATATGATTTTTTAATTATAATAGGTAAGTTGATCGTATTAAAATAAAATATAAAAGTAAATAAACAATCAATGAATTTTTTTCAAATAAATTAAAAAACTCAAAATTCTAAAAATTTGTCATTTGGCCAAAATTGCATAATTAGAATTAAAATTATATAAATGTAGATCCCATACCATTGTGCTATATATAATAGTATAAATTGTCATGACCCCTCAAAAATGTGTTCCATAAATTCCACCGCGAGTTCTAATACATAGAAAAGGGACATCTATTTTTATAAATTTATATGTGGAAATTTTAATTCACTAATAATTTATGAATGTACTTTTTTTGCCATGTTACAGCCAACAGAAAGATTTATGTACAAAACCTAATCTCTCCTTATATCTTCTCATCATACAATGTAATGAGATTGGAGTGAGGAGGGTGTTCAAAACCAATCAATCCAAATAAAACTAATTAAATCAATTGAAAAAAATTGCAAATTGATAAAAAACTGATTAAATCATTTTTTTTGTTTAAAATTTGAAAAACCAAACAATTTAGTTCGATTTTTAATTAACAAAGTCAAAACTGAACTGATAGTATATTACCAAAATTTTTATTTTTATATATTTTACCAAAAATACGTCAATTTTTTTTACTTATTTCCCCCCAGCCAAGCTCAATTTTTAACTTAATCAAATCCCTTACCAGTAGCCCTCCTGTCGTTCGTTTCCTTGGCTGAATGTTTATTTCATATTGGTTTTACTGATATTTCAAATTGCTTGGCATTTGCAACCTTTGTCATTTGTGTTTATTTTAATTTGCATTTTGAAAAATTGTAAGGGAAGTAAGTACTTCCTTATTTAATTCGTCACAAACATTATGAGCTTGTAACTTTCTCTTGGTTTCTAATACATATCATGAACCTTTATCCAAAATAAAAAAGTTTTAGCAAGTTAATTTATTTGAGAAATGTAATAGGTTTTGTTTCATTTATATTTGAAAATTAAAATTCTCAAAAATAAAAAAATCGAACGGAACCAAACCAATTCGGTTCGCTTTAATTCTTCATATTAAACCAAACCGAATGATTGATATTACATCATAATCGATTGATTTGGTATGATTAAATTTTTTCCTAAAATCGAATCAAACCAAACCATAAACCCCCTAGAAGTTAGGAATAATTAATTTGAATTAAAAATTTTCCTCTATAAAAAAGAAGATGTTGTTACTTTGGTTAATTTAAAAATATCTTTTTGAACGTGATTGAAAGGAGTTTATTAATACACATCAAGTGGTATGAATTTTACTGTCACAGTTTTTTCCTGGCTTAAATTGTGAAGTGATTTTTACCCCTCGAAAGGTCAATAACTTATGATCTAGCAAATCATGTCGTCTGTTTGATTCCTTCATTATTTTTCTCTTTTTACAATAAATATATGATGTGAAATTACTTTATTTATTTTCAATCACTCCAAAGATGAAGCTATATTTATTTCCCAATGCTTTGTATAAATGAAATACCTATCTTTCATCGACAAGTACAAACTGACTTTTTTAAATCTACTTTTAATAAATAACGTATTAAAGGAAAGATAATTTAATATTGTTGAGTAAATAATTAAGTTATTTGTCAAAATACTAAAGACAAAAAAAATAAAATAAAATAAAATAAAATGAAATGATTTAAATGTCGACTGAGAACTAAATTGTGAAAAGAAATCATTTGGCTTCATACTATCAAATTGAATAAATAAAAAGTAAAATCTGGAATTAAATCTAAAAATGAAAAAAAAATCCTACTAAAAAAAAATGATATGTTTACGACAAAAACCACTTAAAGGAAAATAAAAAAGTAAGATAAGCACTTGATAAATCAAAGAGTGTAAATGACGAAATTACCATGTCTTTATTTTATATAATTTGTTTGGTAAAAGTTATTTAACACTTTCAATTACACTTTCATATTTTATTTAATGTTAACCATCAAATATATGAAAAGAACAAATTCGAGGTTTCTATGAATAATTTTTAGACAATTGAAGGTATTAAAGAAATAAACAAAATAGGCTAAAATTATAAGAAGAATTAATCCTTTATTTGATTGATCGTGATTTTATCATAACCCAATGTAAGTGGAAGAATAAATATTTTCATTCAATGTATCAATCACGATTAGTAACAAGATAATTGAGGGCACTATCAAATAACAATAATTTAATATATATTAAATAACAATAACTTTTATTATATTAGTCATAATATTTTTTTTAGTAATGAATTTTTTTGTTTTATAACAATATAATTTAATAATGACAAAAATTAATATTTTGACTTATTACTATTGATAATTGGTGACACGGTTACAGTGAAAACTTATTGTTAATGAAAATTATTGCTATTATTTATGATAAATTTTTATTGTCACAAGTTTTGTATTATATGCATATTACTAATTGTCATTGATGATAATTTAAGCACTGTTTTTGATCCTATTAAATATTTAAATTTGTAAAAATCATTAAGATACCAATCTAAAAATTTTTGTCACTTAATATATTTAATTAATGAAAATTTTGTATTATTACTTATTATTTATATTGATACTTTTTTTTATAGTGAGGATGCATTTGCTGTGAAGACATACACAGATGTTTAATTATTATCTAAAGGACTATCATATCACTTACAAAAAGATAAACTTAAAATGAAGTATAAACATCGTATCACCTTATAGAGTTGCAGAATTTCTCTCTCTAAAATATCATATTTAATATAATATTATTATACTTGTTCAATAGATGCTAAAAAAATAACCACCATATCAATTCTATCCAAATAATAAAGGTAATCCAATGTCATCTATATTTAATAACATATTTCACATGTTGACAATCATTACTCACTCAAAAGGACCAAAGAACAAAAGATAGAAAAGAAAAGAAAAGAAAAGAAAAAAAAAAGAATGAATCTCTTGCATCTTAAATGGAAAGGTGAATTGTTCATGAATCAAAGAAAGTTGTAAAACAAAAAGTACTTCTTCACTCCTTAAAAAATAAAATAAAATATTTAAAGCTAAATAAATAAATTAGGTGGAAACTAAAATATAGTAAAAGTTCCATTGGTCTGAGAACAGGAAGGTTCTTGAAACCTAAACACGCTGGCAACAGCGGTTTGCTAGGGCGCCAAATTTCAAATAAAGTTGGAACCTTGTCCCTCCCCACAGAAAGCCTTCCTTCACCAAACTGTAACTACTCATGCCCCACCATTTTCTATTTTAATTTTTAAATAACACTTTTATATATATCACTCTCTCCCATTTTCTCTCATAACCTCTCTTTTCTGAATGAAGAAAAACATTCTTTACTTACATTTTCAAGATCAAATCTTGGGATATTCTGTTTCCTGCCACAAAGTCATCAATTCTTGATTTGTTTTATGAATTGTTAGAACTTCAGACAATTATGGACAGAATGTTAAGGCCTGTTTTGATCTTCTGTCTTCTGTTTTCTCTCGATGTATCATCATCGTATGCCCAATCATGCGGGAAATACAACTTTCCCAGTAACCAAATCTTCAGTTCCTGTCGTGATCTCCCATATTTAGACTCCTTTCTTCACTGGAACTATGATCGATCTGCTAAAACCGCTGAAATCGCCTACCGGCGCACGGGTGGCTCGGCCTCTAGATGGGTGGCGTGGGCCATTAATCCTGACGGGCATGGCATGATTGGCGCACAGGCCCTTGTGGCTTTCAGGAGATCTGATGGAACCATGAGAGCCTACACCGCACCTGTCACTAGATACCAGACAAAGTTGCAAGAAGGGGATTTGAGATTCCCAGTTTCAGATTTAACAGCAACTTATACGAGGAAGGAAATCATCATTTTTGTCAAACTGAAGCTTAATAATCTTAGCTCCACAGTGAATCAGGTCTGGCAAGACGGCCCACTTTCAGGAGATTCTCCAGCAATCCACCCGACTTCTGGCTCTAACATTCAGTCAATGGGGACCCTTAACCTTCTTTCAGGAGATTCTTCAGGGACAACAGCCGGAGCCTTGAACTCCCAAACCAAGAAAAAGAATGTAAGATCTCTAGTCCTCTCTTAAAGTAATTATCTTTTCTGTGTAATAAGATTCACCTTTGACTGATGAATATTCAGATTCATGGAGTGCTGAATGCGGTAAGCTGGGGGATCATGATGCCAATGGGTGCTGTTTTTGCAAGGTATCTAAAGGTATTTCCTCCAGCCGATCCTGCGTGGTTTTACCTTCACGCGACTTGCCAAACCTCAGCCTACATCATCGGAGTAGCCGGCTGGGCCACTGGTCTGCGACTAGGAAGCCAGTCTCCTGAAGTTCAATATAGTTCCCATAGGACCATTGGCACTGTCCTCTTTTGTCTTGCAACTCTCCAGGTAATAGAGAAAATGTTCCGTGATATACATACTAATTAGATTGATTTGAACAACTGAATAATTTGGATGCATAATATCGTTGTGACAACACAATAGAAGTGAAACTAATTATGCTAACATTTCCATGAGGCACAGGTTTTTGCTTTGCTTCTAAGGCCGAAAAAGGATCACAAGTACAGAATTTATTGGAACATCTACCACCACTTCGTCGGATACTCCGTCATAGTCCTCAGCATCATCAATATTTTCAAGGGTTTTGACATTTTAAATCCTGAGGAGAAATGGAAGATAGCATACTTTGGAATTGTAGTAGTGGTGGCTGTTCTGGCAGCAGCCTTGGAAGTTTACACATGGTATGTCGTTGTGAAGAGGAAAAAGTCTAGCAGACAACCAAAGATGCCAAATGCGGACAATAGATATGGAGATAGAGCACAGACTATAGTATGAAAGAGATGTACTTCACATAAATTTGTCCCATCTTCTTATGCTTTTGTGTTAGTTTTTCATTGAAAATGTGATGCATAGGATTTAGTAGTTTTGTATTGGGGAGCCATTGAGAGTTATACCTGCGCCCCAGAATACACGTGGATTTACTGTTGTGGCCCACCTTCTTGTCACATCTAGTAGGGAAAAAAACAATCATGTTTTTTCTTTTTCTTTTTGTTGCCTTTTCTAATGTGAAGGGGTGGTTGCTAGATCAATCAAAGTTGCTAATAGTAAATGACATATGGGAATGGTTTTGTATCAATCGTGAGAATTGGTCTGAGTAATCTATCACCTTCATATATTTATATGAGGTTTGAAGTTTAAATTTTAATGAATTCTAATTAGATACGTGTCTATATAATTAAAAAATAAAAGAAGTAGCATATTAAAATAAATGTAATATTGTTGAGTTAATAAATTATTACTTGATCAAAATATTTTAAACAAAATGTCTCGAACAAAAAAAGAAATTATATATCTAAATGTCAACTTAAAACAAAGTCGTAAAGAAATCATTTGGCTTCATAATGTCAAATTGACAAAAGTGAAAAGGTAAGGAAACAAAATGTTCAGACATTTGATAAAGGTATTAAGAAGATAATTGGTATTGTTTAAAATTAAAGGAAGACTCCTAGTTTTGCTTGATGCTAACCTGATCACTATCCAATGTGAGTGGAAAAGTATTGTATTCATAGGGACAAACTACTTTCTTTAAATGAATTACTGATAAGTAGCATATTAAAGGAAAAATTATATTGTTAAATAAATACGTAATTCATCGAGATATTAACACAAGATTAATTATCTAAAAACAAACAAACAAACAAATAAATAAATAAATAAAAGAAATGATCTAGTTAATTGTCAACTTAAACTTAGTCACAAAAAGAAATTATTTGGCTCCATACTATTAAATTGAGAAAATAAGAAGTGAAATTTGGAATAAAGAATATAAGTTGATTTAATCAAAAAATAAAAAAAAATCAAACTAACAATTATTTAAGCAATAAAGGTAGATAAATGCCATCTATGTTTTGAGAATGTATTTTGAATTGAATTCTCAATCTTCTATTGTAATTTTTATTTCATTTTTTTGTTCTATAAAATAAATACATGTCAAGTGCATACAATTCACAATTAAGTATGTTTTTTTAAAAAAGAATTTTTATACACTTGGTATGTATTTATTTGGAAGGACCAATTTCAAATTTTAGAACAAAAGCAAAGAAGTTCGTTTCCCATTAGTAAGTCAAATATAGTACAAGTGTACAACTTTGAGTTGTATTAGTATAAGGTAAGGGACTTAGTAATATAATTTATGGCGCCAAAATTCAAATTAATAAAGTTTGACCCATTTTCCCTTCCGCAGAAAATCTATAAAAAGGGCTCTTCTATCTCTCTGCCATTTCATCCCTCCGAAGTTTTCTTTTTTGAATCAAGAAATCCATCCCTTACCAATCATTTCATTATCAAACCTTCCGATTTTTTATGTTCCTGTCAAAAAAATCATTGATTCTTGAATCATGAACAGAATGTTAAGACCTGTTTTGATATTTTGTCTTCTGTTTTTTCTCTGTATATCATCATCCTATGCCCAATCATGCGCAAATTACAACTTTCCGGGCAGCCAAATCTTCAGTTCCTGTAGTGATCTCCCATACTTGAACTCTTTCCTTCACTGGAGTTATGATCAATCCGCTAAATCGGTTGAAATTGCCTACCGGGGCACGGGTGGCTCAGCCGCGAGATGGGTGGCGTGGCCGCGTGGGCCATCAATCCGGGCGGCCAAGGCATGATTGGCGCACAAGCCCTTGTGGCTTTCAAGAAATCTGATGGAACCATGAGAGCCTACACAGCGCCTGTCACTGGTTACCAGACTCAGTTGCAAGAAGGCAATTTGAGTTTTCCAGTTTCTGATTTAACTGCGACTTATACTAGGAATGAAATCATCATTTTTGCCAAACTGAAACTTGATAATACTAGTTCTACAGTGAATCAGGTTTGGCAAGAAGGCCCACTTTTGGGAGATTCTCCGGCAATCCACCCCACTTCTGGGTCTTTTGTTCAGTCAATGGGGACCCTTAACCTTCTTTCAGGGGATTCTTCAGAGACAACAGCAGGCGCCTTAAACTCCAAAGCCAAGAAAAAGAATGTAAGTTCTTTTATTCCTGATTGTATAAAATAAGACCTTTTGTCTTCTTACCTGTTAGATGTTTATGAGACTTAATTACCTTTGGCTGACGAATACATATATTCAGATTCATGGAATGCTGAATGCAGTAAGTTGGGGGATCATGACGCCCATTGGAGTTGTGTTTGCAAGGTATCTAAAGGTATTTCCTCCGGCTGACCCAGCATGGTTTTATCTTCACGCAACTTTCCAAACGTTGGCATACATCATTGGAGTAGCCGGGATGGCTACCGGTCTGCAACTAGGAAGCCAATCTCCTGGAGTTCAATATAGTTCCCACAGGATCATCGGTATTGTCCTAGTTTGTCTTGCGACTCTCCAGGTGTTTGCTTTGGTTCTAAGGCCGAAAAAGGATCACAGATACAGAATATACTGGAATATCTACCACCATCTCACTGGATACTGTGTCATAGTCCTCAGCATTATCAATGTTTTCAAGGGATTTGACATTTTAAAACCTGATGAGAAATGGAAGATAGCATACACTGGAATCCTTATAACTGTGGCTGTCGTTGCTTTAATCTTGGAAGTTTATACATGGAATATGGTACTTATGAAGAAGAGGAAATCTGGCACCCCAGAAAAGATGCCAAATGAGGCCAATGGAACAAACGGTTACAACGGATATGACGGTGGAGCAGAGGATGTAGTATGAAAGAGATGCAGTACTTCATATAAAGTTGTCGCATTAATTTGCCCTTTCTTCTTTTGTCCCACATTCTTATGTATGTTTTTGTATATGTTGGAGATATTTAGGAATTTTCTACTAGAGCTAATCATGTATTGAGGGTGATACTGGCTTTTCCCCCCAGTATATATATGTTTATATTTAGTATTTCTTTGGTGTACCATTATATGTTCCTTTCTTGTTTCTGAAATTTTTATGTCATTTGTTTTCTTTGTTTCTATCAGACATCCAGTCCACCACTGAGAAAAAGCTTTGACCATAACATATAATTCAGCTAAGAGACAAGCACAAATGTATAAACATGGCATCTGCAAAACATACAAACAAGCACGGGGCGATAAAGCAAAAGGCATAATTATTCAGTTCTTTTCAAGGCTGCAGACTCAAGAAATCACAAATCCTTCGAAGCTGCTATTTTAACTGGTCAGAAATTTATCTAATTTCTCATTTGCAGTTCCCTTGCTCTGACTGTTGCAAAGCCTCAATAAATGCATCCTTTAGAAGAGGATTTGAAGCTGCTACTCGCTGAGATGTGATGTCAAAATCCTTACCAGAACTGTTACAAATAAAGGAATCATAATTCAGACATGCAAACTATCGATACAAAAGCCACAAAACATGATTTAAATTGATTTTTGTGCGAAATATTTATGAATTCTCAAGCGATTTATTCAATCTTTTTGTGCAAAAACCATATTTTTTTCTGAGTTGTTGCTGCTTACGGATCAAATACATTTCCTCCAGCTTCATTTACAATAACAGCACCGGCGGCTACATCCCTGAAGAGATGACCCGATTTTCAGTAATTTATTGGAAAATATTCCAATAAAATTTTTTCAAAATTCTTACCAAGGGCCTCCGAACCCAAGTAGGTAGAATAGATCGATCCTTCCACATGCAACCCCACAGAGATCTAATGCACAAGAGCCACTTATCCGAATGGACCTTACCTGATCAAGTGAGAACCCAAGCGGTCAGCCACTTTTACCATGAAAGGTAAAATGAAAGAAATGGTGAAAGTATCATCATAATGAGATCATTGCTAAGTTACCTTAAAGAGTAAGCTATTGATCCTATTCGTATTGGCATCCACATTAGCTTTGTCACGATTTGTACCCACCTGTCGTTTAAGTTGAATGAAACTTTTTTAGCTTCTTATAGGTAAAAAATTAGAACTGTAATTTTTAAAATTTTACAACTTTGCTGCAGGACTATATATGTGGAGAGTAAAGATGACTGATTATCTGTACCCCTGTGGTAAGAAGGGATTTCACAAGCTCAGTTTGAGAAGATGCTACAAATCACAAATATAGCAGCCATGATCAGAAAAGGCATAACAAGAGTGTGGAATAACATATCTCAATGAAGAAGCTACTCACCTCTGATGGCTTTTCCGTTGAGAAAAGCACCTTTGCCGTGAATTGCAGTAAAGAGCTACATTTTGAAAGCCTAGATTTATTATCTCTTCAACAAGAAAATACTGCTAAAAATAAAAATCTAAGCATACAAAATTTGTCCTGAGCAGATGGTATATATGTGTAGCAAATGGAAAAATCACATAATCAGAAGACATGCTGGTGATCACTTCGTTGGCTACTTATACTTTTGGCCATCATTGCGCTATGTTTAATTTTGTGAAGATAATGACTATCATAGAGTAGGGAACAGGGAACATTTGAAAACAATGAAGGATCCCAATGTTAGTTTTAAGTTTATACTGGACATCAGAAATAGAAAGGTAGGAGATGAATCTCATAATACATAAAACTTGGAGGTATGGAAGATTCCTACCTCATCCATAATTGGATTGTAGACAACACCAACTTTAGGAATTCGTCCAATGGTGAGTCCAATAGATACACATACGAATGGATACCTGCAATTCATCACATTTTAAAACTTACAAGCTCAGTACAGATACCAAGGAACTTCTCTCACAATAAATGAAATAAACAAAAGATGCCTGCCCATGCACAAAATTAGTTGTTCCATCCAGAGGATCAACAATCCAAGTTGGCTCATCGGTCAATTCTGTGGCGCCATAAGCAGCACTGGTTTCTTCTCCAATGAACTAAGATGAATAATGATCAAAACATCAGACATGAGAGCCCTTGTACGTCGAAGAATCCAACTTGAAAACTTCACTAGAAATAGGAAAAAGAATGCAAATATAGGGAGTTAACCTTATGGTCAGGGTATTGTAGTTTGAGAAAATCAAATATGAGTTCCTCACATTTCTTATCAGTCTCTGTGACCAAATCCACCTTCACAGAGAAACAAATGATGCATATATCAGCAAATAGCACGATTAGAAGCAAAGAAAAGATATCCAAGATTTATTGCCAAATTATCTTTCCAGCTTCATTTCATAGCATTTTGGCAATGTTTGATGGTGCACTCATTGTCCCTTTAAGGTTTTTCTAAGCTAATATTTGTCTTCTTTCTCCTTTCCTTCAAAAGTTTTTTACCTTGCAACATGCACACTTGTTTAACAACCATCCATTACCATCAAACTTTATAAGTTGGCTGTCACGACTTCAACACACATATAGCTGATAAGAAAGTTCTATCATTTTATCTGGCTAATATGCTGCATCATGAGAAAGGAACACCATATTTTGATCCAGGGAGAGAAAATTGATCAAAAAAACATTCCGTCTTAACAAGGTATATAGCCAGTACAGCAACGTCGGGGTTCTTGCAGCATAGCTAAAGATATAGAAATTATTGTCCTTCCATTTATCAGAATAAAGTTCACATGGCTGATAAAATTCGTCTAGACTTTATTCTTTCCTAAATTTTGATTTTCGATTTGTAAATCAAACAAAGGAATAAGCGACCTGACGAAACAATCAAAGCGTCCAAATTCAACATTCTGAAAATTACTCTTGTCAATGACCGTAATTAGCACTCTTCAACATCCAAATTTGTCAGGTAATAAGAACTCCACTCCAAACGCGGAGACCCTTTAGCCAAAATCAACAATACATAGCAGATTACTTAAGATGCCTAAATTTATCATCTTGGAGTTTAAAAATGAGCGATTATTCTGACACACAGACAATCAATGAGGATTTTCCCGAAATTAACAAAATCATAAGAAGCCAACATATTACCAGGCCTTTATGCTCCACCTGCTTTGTCTCGTAGAATCCAGAACGAATAATCTGTAACTCATAGAAAATTAAAAAGAAAAGAATTAGAATAACCAAAATCAAAACTTACGAGATTGCGGCAAAAAGCAATCCAAATCAGTGCCGCAGGAAGGGCTAGACAGCATGAATATAACATCAGTAAATAAGAATCTTGGAGTTTCAGATAGAATGCCACCTCCCCAGCATTCTTAGCAGCTTCCACCGCCATGGCCAAGAAATCCTCCAATGAACCTGAAAATTCAAGAATCCCATCAAGAAACCACTAAATATAAACAACATAGGCACACTAAATATATTGTAAATTTGTGTTTGCGTGTGATTTTGGACAAGAAACATGGATCAGGTCTTACCTTTTTCTGCCATTCTTTTCTGTGATTGAAAATTGGGTGATGAGATTAGGAGAAAAGATGGCTGGAAATTGCACTTGGTTTGATGGTTGGAAAGTTTCTCGTCTCACTAGCACGTGAACTCAGAAACCCATAAGCAGACTCCAAATATTAGAGGTGAAAAGAAAAACATTTGTCCCATAAATGTCCCTGATTTGCGCTGTCGCACTTGTATTAAGTCACATGACATGTCACTGTAGTAATAACATTTATACAAGCACATATATTATTTTACCAATAAAAAAAAGCACATATTATATATATATATATATATTATAATATATAATATTAATGATAAAAAGATTAATTACACATATAAAAATTTTCACCAATTTAAGGAATAATTACTTTCATTTAGTCACTTATGATACTTTTTAAATGACAATAATTTTTATTTTATCATAATATAATTTATTAATAAAAAAATTAATATTTTAAATTATCACTATTAGGAATAATTTATGCATATATAATAACAATATAGTAACGATTGTTACATATAATAAAATTTTCATTATTGCTATAAATATATCACTGATTGTCATAGTGACAATTCAAATACACTTTTTATTATTATTAAATTTGTGAAATTAATTATTATAACAAAATAAAATTTTGGTCAGCTAACATACATAATTCCTAATAATTTTTATCATTAATTTCTTTTGTTCCAGTCATGTAATATTTTATCACTAGTTTGTTTTTTTTTTGGCTACTGAAATCCACAATTCTTGCTGCAATCAAGTCAATAAAAAGAGTATCATTACTTTTTAGTACAGAATGCATCGTTTCAAGAAATTTGGAATTCATTCAGGTCGTTTATACGCAGAATATGCGAATTGTGCTTGTTTTATTTGGTGTAATATTCGCACTTCAGTTATCCTAAATGATGGTTGAAATCACTTTGTATGGATATCCCAAAATAATATTATTGTGATGGATTGGGCGCATATATTTTTATTGGCCCCAATTACACATCATTTAGATGGAGTTTTAGGCTTTTAGCCCAGCATAAGTTGATTATCGAATGACAACCATCTTCGTGTGGGAGTAGGGCTGTTAATGGGTCGGATTCAGATTGAATCATATCAAATTCGAATTCAAACTCGAATTCGACATTGATATATTATATCCGAATTCAATCCAAGATTCTATAGGATCTTGACTATTGTAATCATATTCGAATTCATATAAAAATCGAATATTTGAAAAATGATTCGAATTCGAATACTCCCAAAAATTATATATTTGTTATTTTTTCAAAAAATTAGGAGAATCTAAATTCAAAACATTCATCTTTAAAAAAACATATACACAACACATTAACAAATAAATTTTCAAGTTTATTTACCATATAAAAGGAATAATAGAATATAACTTAATCACATTTATTTATGATATCATTGTATTTTAGATTTTGTTACTTTTAATAGTACTTATTTAACATTATAAATGCCTATATACTTGATTTTTCAATTAATTAATTGTAAACTTAAAGTTTTATAAAAAAAATCTCATTTCAATCAAATTAAAATTTGCATGCATTTTTTTATATCACAACATTCAACTTTTGCTCATTATTTTTCCTACATCATTTTTTGTTGTAAAAATAGAGAAACAAGTGATGCAATTATGATGTAAATAACCTTCAAATCTAACATTTTATATGAAAACCAACTAATTAGATATATTGTATAACAACTCATTACTTTTTTCTTCAAAAAATTTATTTTGACATTGCTATAGAACCCTATGTGTGTATATGTATAATACTATATATACATATAATACTATATATATTCGGATTTGAATTATTAATAAATCGGATCGAATTAAATTCATTTTCATTCTATTTATTTTCAATTACGAATTTTTTTAATCAAATCATATCCGTTGAATATTTTATTAATTAAAAATCTTAAATTATTAAATTGAATTCAAATCAAATTCGAATTAAAATTCGCTTTATTAACAACTTTACGTATGAGGTCACTCCTCGACCCACATCACCCCGTTTCTATATTTGACAAATGACACTATTATGAACATCAAGTCAACCCAAATTACACTATCACAATTACTCCCTAAACTCTCTCCATATTTCCTTTTGCTCCTTTAATTTTGATTTTAATTTGATCACAGGATGGTTTTCATTGGGATTTCTTCTAGCGGCTCCTAATACTTTTATGTGATTTTGCATTCCAAAGTTTAGATCCATTCAGTCTTGAAAACTCTTATATTTGGACAAATCAAATTAGATTGAACTTTTCAAAAGATTACTTCTAATCTCACAATACTTTTCACATCACACTTTATCTTCATCTTGAAAAATCAATAAAATATAAGGGAATGTCTGGTTATGTTTTCTTTGTTTGATTTTATTATATATTTATTATGCATTTTTTTAGAATGAATTGTTAAAGAACGTGAAAGTTATTTTTTGGTATGTTTGTTTATATTTTTGATGAGACATTTTTTATTGTAACAGTCAAATTAATGTGTTTCTATTGAGTTTTTGGGATAAAAATAGAATTGAGTGATCTTTTTAATGTTAAAACAATAAAATATATATAATATGTATGTATATATTAAAGAATGTGTATTTTAAAAGAAAAATAAGAATATATTTAATTATATTTCCTCAAAATAATGTTGTTTTGAAAAATATAACCAAATAAAGCCTAACATTGTTCGAAATATGACTCATCGATGCTAAAACAACTATGCCCTTAAAGTAAGGGAAGTCCAAAGATGAATATTATAGTCACTCAAAAACATGTAGGTCCTGATTGATTGTATTCTACAATGATCATTTTTATTTTCATGCTATTTCAAAATAAGAAAATACAATTATTTAAGCTCAATTTTAGCAAAATGATCACATTTCTCATTTCCATACCTTTAACTATTAGTTTAAACCCAAAATGCCTACTAATTTAAAAATGATTATAATTAATTAATTAATTAAATAATAATATCTTTTTTCACCATCCCAAATAGGTGTGGAAATAGGCCTTGCCAAGTTAGGTTTTGGCTTAAATGACCAAACTTATTATGCAAATAATAAGTCTAAATCTAATTTATTATCTCTAATAAGTTCTGTTCCATGGTCAAATCTAGATTTAACATGACCTAAAAGTCTACCTAGAAACTTATTTTTCATTAAGGCTCAAATTGAATTTAGACATTACATAATTTTAGGTTTTTAGTAGGTTCAAACTTGTAATAGACCTAACTATTGCCTAAGCCTAAATGTTATGCAAATTATGAAACCATATTTAAATAATAATCATAAGGATAAATAATAGATATATGAAAGTTTAAATTCAAGTATTTAAAACAGTTTTATATGAATAGAAATTATATGGGTAGAAGCCTAAAAATTAAAAAACTCACTTTCATCAAATGTGGATTAATACTAAAAGCTATTTTATTATTAATGTGAAATATATAATATTTTTATAATAAAGAAAAATAAATGGGTTAGCCTATTAAGTTTTGTGTGCTTTTAGAAAAGCCTAACAATAGCCTATTTAATTAAAAAAAGTGTAATACTCCATCCCATATGAACTAAATACTAAAAGAAAGAGTATTATATAAGCTCTGTCCAAAAAACTCATGTACATCCATTGGATATTCCTTTTAGACAAGTTGATTATAGCTCAATTTCAAGATACACTCGATGGATTTGAGGGCAATTTTTGCGTCAAATGGGCTCAAGGGTTGGGGTGTGACTAGCGGTATCAGAGCCCAGGTTTTGAACTTAGGCTATGTTTTAATAAGCTTCTCAAACTATGAAATTTGGGTATAGGACTTTTAGTAATTGATTTGAGTATTTAGGTTCAACTACTAAAATGATTGATCGAATTTTATTTAGAATCGAGGCTATGGATGATTGTTATTAGGTATGCCAATTGATACAATTGAAACTTTTTGTACTTGACGATAGGATTCATGACATATTATGAGATTTAGCTCGAAAGTATTTTAGTATTTGATAGTTTTATCCCCTTCGAGAATTGTGAATGCTTGCTATCTTCTTTTTGAATTACTACTTAGCGTACTTTAACATTCTTTTTTATTGATCTAAGCTTATCTTGATAAGATGGTGAGTCAAAGCTCGTATAATTTAGTTCATGATTTAGATGTTTCACCATAACAATCAAGATTAGTTTTCAAGAGCTTAGGATACAGTTTTAGTCTAAGATGTATGTTTGAAATTTTTGGTGAATTTAGAGAACAACATCTTAAATTGAGAATTAGAAGTTTTGGGATATATTTTGGTATAAAGGACAACTACTTGACTTTGAGAAAGAAATGCTAAATGAAATAATGGTCTCCTAGGATCCTAATTTTATGCAACTAGATTTTCTAATGAATGTTTTCTCATATCTACTGATTAAATCTAGAAAGGTGCTGAACAAATCATATTAGATTCATAAACTCACATTACACACACTTATAATTCACTGAGTCTTTTACTCATACTCTACCTTTTTTTTTTAACTTTCTTCTGGTAGACCTAAAAACTAGCCTTGATGAGGATGACGAACCCGTCTGTGATGAGAATTAGAGTTGAAAGACTTCTAATGAAGAATTAGTAGTGTTTTAGTTTCATTTGTCATATTGAGGAACAACTTGTAGACATTTTGAGTTTTTCCATGTTTAAGATTTATTTGGATTGCTAGGAGCATTTAGAGTTTATTAATGGATACGATTTTAATTGATGGCTCATTTTTTTGGGGGGATTGAGTTTCACACCTCTAGAATAGTCTGTATGGTTTGGAATTTGGGGTGCGACATAGTGGTATTAGAGCCATCACTAAGCAAAACATTGGGAGCTAAGTGCTACATGTGTGTGAGCCACCTCTTGAACCTACGGAACAAAATGCTACACATATAGGAGCCACCTCTAGAGTTTCAATGCCTAGTGATTGATTTTGGATATGTGTCATGCTGCGAAGAGGATGTCACATTCTGAATGAGAGGTAATTGTAATACCACATCCCACATAGACTAAATATTAAAAGAAATAGTATTATATAAGTTTTGGCCAAAGAACTCATATGTATCCATAGGCTATTCCTTTTGGGTAAGTTGATTATAGCCCAATTTTAGGATGTATTTGTTGAATTTGAAGACAATTCTTGCATCCAACGGGCTCACAAGCAAAAGGCGTGACAAAAGGACTATATTTTATGCCTTTACTTGATCCTTTTTATTATGGGCTAGGTTGCAGGCTTCTAATGATCCCAAGATCATGGGATCGAGATTAATAATTTCTTATCCTAATATAATTCACTAACTAAATAATTCTTTTGTCTTTTCAAGACAAAGGTCCAAAACTAAATTAAATAATTATTTTTTCTTTCAATCTCATTTGATAAGATAAAAAAAAGAAATTACATAATAATATTATGATAAAATATTCATTACTATTAAATAAAAATACCATTTTCAATTCAATTTCTTTTTAAATATTTAAATTATTAATCCAATTATATTTTATTCTCATTTACACGTGAAATATTAACAACATAAGAATATATCAAAAATCGTTTCAAAACATGAAATGAAAACGAAAACACTCCCGACAAGGGCTATTAAACCTCACTCCCCCCAAGTTGAAACTTTATGCTCATTTACTAGTTAGATTGTTATTTGAAGCTGGTTTTTATTGCATTTGGGAAGAAAGAAACCAGAGATAAAACAAAAACATTTATATGAACCCAAATCACTTCTTAAACGCATCTTTTATTTGACAAAATGAAGTCTTTTCTCTAACTCAAATGTCGTCAATGTCCTATACTCAACTTTGATTGTGTAGGTTGTGAAAATTGCTTGGTTAAGAATTGTATTCCGTTTTCCTTGTTTGTTTGTTCCATTGGCTCTCATTATGACTTGTAGGCCTGTCAGTGGGTAGAGTATTATCATATCTAAGTTCAAAAAATTATATTAATATTCACACCTATATCTATTTTTTTTAAAAAAAATATAATAAATATGGGTAAGGTCTATACCCATAAATTATTCATGTATCTATACCCAAAAATTACCCATTATCTCATACTTAAATTTAATCTATATATATATAAGTCACAAATATGTGAATGAATAGTACCATTAACAATGGTACAAACATTGTTCATAAAAACTATTGACAAAATTAATTTTATTAATCAATAAACTGTGTTATAAAAACTTTATTAATCATAAAATTAAAAATAAAGATTAATTAAATTAAATTTAATGAATAAATTAAATTAAATATTGAAAAAGTTTTTTCTATTGTATCGTATTTTATATAATATCATTAGTAATAATATGAGATAGCGCAACAGGCCTAACTTAGTAACTCTTGACAAGACAAAAGATACAATGTGAGACAGCCCAATTGCCTGTTAGGTTCAACTTGTTGTTAGCCGACCATGTTATCAATCGAACCCAACCTCATTGGGCCTTATCTGCCACCGCGAGTATCAGGAGTTGCCCCTATCGACTAGAGTACAGTCGACCACGATCGAGGATGTTTTGTTCAATACTCAATTGAGGAGACATTTGGATACAACAGAGTGCCATTATGTTGACCAGAGTCTATGCAAATAACTCACAGATAAGTATTTATCTTGACTGGGGAGGTTGAGTAGATGGGACAGCTTCTCGGCTGCATTAAATACTCTAACAAGCGACATGCCTCTGTATTAATGGCACATGCCACCACCAATACCACATTTTTTGTTGTGCTAGGCTAATGTGGGCCTCCTGTGTACTGCTTTATCTTGGGGGGCAAAAGAAAGCGCCACCTAGAACAATACAAAAAATGTAAAAGGCTTAAAGGTCTTTAGGCAAGGATGAAGGCCCTTTCTATATAACAAGGGCATCATAGATATATTATTCTTTTTTAGAAGGCCATAAATACCCTATTACCAGCTTTCAATAATGTATACCATTTATCATTCAAAAGCCCTCACACTATTGCTCTATCTTCTAATCGATTTAAACTGATTTGAGCATCGAAGTGCCTTAGATGAGGGCATCTCGGCAAGCTTGATGTGTGCTAGCAATTGTAGGACTCGACCCAATTGTATCATCAAGATATATTCTTGATCTCCCACCTGGTTAATTTGTTGGATCAAAGCCCAGTACACTTCCAAGCAGTTCACACCCTCATTATTTGGTGCCATTTGTGGGAACTTGAGTCCACAACTGAGAAAATGATTAACACTAAGTGAGCTATTTCTTAAATGAAAGAAAATAGGAGTTTTCCCACCTCTCTTTCTCGACCCCAATAAGAAGTAGATATGGTAGGACCTAGCTCCCAGCTAGAACAAGTGGTCACCCTAACTATACCCCAGCTCATGCAGCTGATAAGTAAGCAGATATCTATCCAAATTTCTACTCAATTATCAGTTGCCCTCAACAGACATAACAATCAACCTAGTCTAGCTGCCAATGCCACTCCCAAACCTTCATAGCGAGAGAAGAGGCCCCCGAGATGATAGCCTAATGCAATTTTTGAGGTAAGAACCCCAACCTAACCCTCAAGAAGAAGTGGTTGACTCGATAGATCACCTTGCCCAACCTATTTGAGCCCCACAATGTAATTGGGTCAAGTGCTTAAGACCTTTAAGGCACAAGAATTTATCCCAGGCTGGTCGAGAAGAATAGGAGAAAGTATCCCACTAAGTGTAACAGTTGAATAGACATCTGGAAGAGATTTTGAGGAAAAACCCTCACTATGATGGTGCTCCCTAGCTTCATTGAGAGTGCAAGTCGCCATTCATGTGGGAGATAATCGACGAGTGCATTGTTGTTGATGCCAAGGTTCCTATAGAACTGCCCAGGTTGGTGGCTCGTTATATCCAAACGAGCATATACTACAATTCAAGCACATGATGCAGCTATATAGGTACAACAAGTACATCCACACTAAGATATTGGTCACCACGTTCCAAAGAATTACGCTTGATTGATTTGTTAAATTGAAATCGGCATCGATCTACTTGTACGACCAACTATGTGACAAGTTCCTCCACCAGTTTACTAGTTAAAGAAAAGCTAAGCTCCTTTATACCTACTTGCACACTATTAAACAAAATGAGAGAGAGTCTTTTCTTGAATTTTTTGCCAGATTCAACACAGAAGTTTTGAAGATTGACAATCCTTAGATTGAGTTTTTGATTGATGTGCCCTTCTTAGGCCTTCGCCATACGGAATACGCCAACAATTTGGTCAAGGAATAGCCCATGATGATAAAGAAGTTGCTCAACTTTGCAGAGAGGTACATGACTCAAGAGGACATAAACAAACTCAAATATAGCAATCCAAATAATGACAAGAAAAAGGGAAAAGAGAAAGATGACATACAGCATAAAGATGGTCATCAATCTCCAATCAAGCATTTTCATAACTACACTCCCTTCAACACTACTAGAAAAGAGGTGCTATTTGCCATTCAACATGACAACCTCCTTAAAAAGCCTAGGAAGTTGATTGAGACAGAAGCAATGAAGAGATTAAAAAAGTACTATCACTTTTATAGGCTGAAGGGCTATGACACAAAAGACTGTTTTAATCTTCATGATGAGATTGAAAGGCTCATTTGATAAGGGCATTTTAAAAAAATTATCGATGAAAAAGCCAAACAATAAGCAGACATAACCAATTAAACTCTTCGTAAAGAAATATTAGTTAGCCGAAGAAAGAAGGATAGGGAAAGAAACCTCTCGACCCATCCATCAATTGAGTAATTGACACCATTACTAGAGACCCAATAGAGAGGACTCCAAATCTGTAAGAAGGCGAGGTGACTAGAATTAAAAAAATCTACCCCAATTGAAATAGTCTTTCAACTCTTGATTAGCATGGAACCAATCTCTTTCTCTGACGCTAACCTATCACACATCGAGAGCCAGGGAACTGACTACAAGCTCCTTATGGTATTTGTTGAGATTGCTAACTTCGAGATCAGGAAGGTGTTGGTCGACAATAGTAGCTATGCAAATATTATTTTCTTGTCGACCTTGAAGAGAATGAATATGGAAAAGTTGAAATTTAAACCTATTTGCAGCCCGCTAGTTGAATTTGGGGGGTTGAAGATCATCTCTGAAGGGTCCATAAACTTGTCCACTTCATTTGAAGAGACTCATTAACAAAGAATGCTTATGGTTAACTATCTAGTTATTAATGCACCCTTTGCTTACAATGCTATCATTGGACGATCAATGTTAAATGACTTCAGAGCTATAGTCTCAACCTATCATATGAAAGTCAAATTCCCAACAGCCGCTGGAACTAGTTAACTTCTCTACAATATGAAGAAAGTTTAGCGATGTTACACAATTTTTGTTGAGACAAATGAACAGAAGACTCAAGCAAAACTAAAACCCTCGGTGGACATCCCAATAATAGAACTCAAGGAAAGACAACAAAGTAAGAAATGAAAGCCAAAAAAGACTAGAGTCGAGCTTATCGGAGAGTTCAAGACCATCGAACTAGAGTTTAGAAACCCTAACAAAACCACCAAAATTAGGACTGATCTGGGCAGCAACATGGAGTGCGTAATGGTCAATTTCCTCATAAGGAATGTTGATATTTTTGCTTGGAAGGCTTCTGACCTCCAAGAAATCGATAGTATCATCATCTACCACCTTAACGTGGACTCCTCATTTAAACCAGTCAAAGAGAATACCAAAACCTTCAATGCTAAAGTAGGATATATTGTAGAAATTCAATATCCAAGCAAACTTTGTAATGTAGTCCTTGTCTTTAAGAATGAGGGAAAGTGGTGAATGTGTAATGATTTTACGATTTAACTAAAGCTTGCTCTAAAGATCCTTACCCATTGCCTCATATAGATTTATTAGTATATTCTACTACTTGTTGCAATCTTTTAAGTATGATGGATGCATTTCAAGGTTAGTATCAAATTTTCATGGCATCCAAGGATAGTAACAAAACATCTTTTGTGGTTCCCAATAGTGTATATTGCTTTTTGATTGTGCCTTTTAGACTAAAAAATGCAAGTGCGACCTACCAGAGATTGATAAATTTTATGTTCAAGAAGAAGATCAGCAAGACCATAGAGGTCTATGTCGATAATATGACTGTCAAAATGGAAAAAGTACAATCACTTGGCTGACCTCAGCCACACATTTTCAATATTGTGAACATTTAGCATGAAACTCAACCTTAACAAATGCACATTTGAGGTAAGATGAGGTAAGTTTTGGGGTTACATGGTCAATCAAAGAGGCATCGAAGTAAACCTACAAGAGATCCAAGCCATCTTGGATATTAAGCCTTCTCAAACAGTCAGAGATGTTTAGTGCCTGGTCAGAAGAATTATCCCTCTATGGTAGTTCATTGCTCAGCTAGTTGATAAGAGCCTACCATTTCTCAAAATCCAAAGAAATGTAAAGAAATTAGGCTTTCAATAGATAGAACAATGCAACCAAACTTTGGTCGAATTGAAGTAATACCGTTCAACACCTCTAATGTTAGTCAAGCATGAGGTTGTAGAAGTTTTGCATACTTATTTGGCAATCTCATCAACGACAATCAATCTAGTTTTGGTCTCGATTAGATATAGAACCTATTTACTATCTACTACAGTAGTAAAGCATTGTAGGGCCCAAAGCACAATTATCCGGAGAATAAAAAATTTGCTCTCCTTTAGTCACTGCAACTAGGAAATTAAGGGCTTATTTTCAATATCACTCCTTTGTCGTCTTAGCAAATCAACTGCTAAAACAAATGTTGTTGAAGCTCAACACATTGGGAAGATTAACGAAATGATTAACCAATTTAAGGGAATTTGTCATCACCTTTCAGTCCCAAATTGCTATAAAGGCCCAAATGTTAGCCGACTTTATTGTGGAAAGGCTCGACTTACCCGACAAACTCAACCAGGTATGGACCTTGCATGTTGATAGCTCAGCAACTTCCTTAAGGGGAAAAATTGGTAACTCTCTATGCTCTTCACAAGTTGAGGAATACAACTTCACAATTAAACTTGACTGCCCTATTACAAACAATGAAGTAGAACATGAGGCACTCCTTATTTGCATGAGAATGGCAATAGATAGGGGAGTCGAGTAGTTGGCAGTCATCACTGATTTCTAGCTGGTTGCAGAATAGGTTGAAGGAAACTTTGAGGCTAAAGAGACTATAATGAGCAAGTATTTAGCTGAGGTTAGAAGGTCATAGTAGTAGTTTAGGAAATTCATCTTTAGTTAAGTTCCTCAATCAGAGACTGAACGTGCTAACACACTGTCAAAATTTGCTAGCTCCACAAAGGGGACTGGAGATAGAATCGTCCTATTTATGGTCGCCAACAAACCCACTATTGGCATTCTTAATCAAAATTTGGTGTAGCAAATCCAAGAAGCATCTCCCTCACAGCAAGATGAAATAAAAGCTATTTGGGGAGGGAAAACTCCTGAGGATAAAGGCTAAGCACGTAGGCTCAAATTTCAAGTAGCCAAGTTTGCCTTTGATGAACACAATTAGCTTTACAAGAGATTTTCGGATAACCATTGAGATGTTTGATGGCAGAATAGGCTCACAAGATCTTATAAGAAATCCATTTAGAAATTTGTGACAATCATTCTGAAAGACGATATTTGGCCCACAAAATCATTAGGTATGGGTATTTTTGGCAACTTTCCTGAAGGGTGCCATTGACTTTGCTAGAAAATGTCCTTCTTGCCAAGTCCACCTGAACATACCTCATGACCTGTGGCAATGTTAATGCCCATCAAATAACATGGCCATTTGTCTAGTAGGGGATAGATATAGTCGATTCTTTTCCAAAAACCATAGGTCAAAGGAAGTTCATAATTATTGTGGTTGAATACTTTATGAAGTGGGTCAAAGTAAAAGCAGTTCCTAAGATAACCGACGCGACTATCAAAAGTTTCATGTGGAAAAAATATTATCTACCATTTCTGTTTGCCCAGAGTATTGTTATCAGATTATGGGACATAGTTCCAAAGTAAGAGCACAAGGAACAGGTGCAAAAGCTTAAGGAACCAACAACACTTCACCTTAATTAGGAACTCTTAAGCTAATGGGCAAACAGAAGTCACAAATAGAACTGTCCTAGACTGCTTTAAGGCTTGACTTGAAAGAATCGGAGCAAGCTGGGCAAACAACCTCCCTAGGGTGTTTTAGGCGTTTAGAACCACCCCTCAAATCGTCACTGGTCACAGTTTCTACAATCTAATCTACGGCTCATAGATAGTTGTTCTAACAAAACTAATATGACACACTGCTCAAATAATCCACTATAACCTAATTTGAAATGACTACCAAAAAGAGTTTGACCTTGACACAATTGAGGAGCTGCATCAGCAAGCATACACAACAGTGCAACGACATAGGTCAAAGAGGGCACAACACTACAACAAAGGAATCCGACCAAGAATCTTCAAAGTAGGGGACCTCATCCTTGAGAAAGTCAAAGTATCAAAGAATGTGGGAAAACTCAATTTGAAATGGGAAAGCCCTTACTTAGTGGTCAAAATAGCAAAGCACAACGCATATCGATTTGCAAATCTGAATGGTAATGAGCTCCCTCGACCGTGAAATACAGTGAACTTGAAAATATTTTATGTGCAAAGAGACTAAAGTCTCCACTCGACTATATTAAAAGCATAACTTCAGGATAATAAAAACCACATACGTTTCTACAATTACTCACTCATGCCAGAAAACTAAAGCTTCTCGCCTAAGTTAATAAAAAAGCTAATCTTTTAAGGTCTACCATGCAGTCAACCTCACGATGATTTCCAAATCGCAAACTAAGGCTTCTAGCCCAAATAAATAATGAGTTGATCATTTAAAGTTAATTGTTGTAGTTGACCACCCATCAATTTCCAAACTACAAACTAAGGCTTTTAGCCTAAATAGATAAACAAGTTGATCATTTAAAGTTGACCCCGTAGTAGACCTTAATAGGAAGTCATGGCTTCACATTAATAAACATGTAAGTCATTTTCAATAGGAAGTCATGGCTTCAAGCTCAAATTGACGAACAAACTAATCGTGTAAATTTGACTATTCCAAACGCAACAAGAAATTGACCTAGTAGTTAAAAACCATGTCGCTCAAATGATATACATATTACGGCAACAATGTTGAGTGTAAAGTTGGAGTTAATTTAATAAATTTGGGCACCAAGCCTATTCAAGTTGGCCACATAGTCGACGAAAAATAATATTTTAACAATTATTTTAAAATGGGTTAGCTCGACAAAAATGTAGTTAGATTGATACTATTTCTTATGCACGTCAATTTTGAAATCGACTACTAACTTCGCCTTAGATCAATTAAATGTTACCAAGCTCCTTTGTTGGAAGGTTGCATTATTCGACTAGTTACTTGAAAGCAAAATTATTATTTTGTTAACGCACCCAATCGACGGTAGTTAACGTAATAAAAAGGTAATAAATAGTAGCACGAAGACGAATAGAAAGTTAATTCCATTCATTCAAATTTGAAAGTGCAAAGTTACAAAAGTCATTTTAGATAACAATTACATTAAAATGCCTCATAAGGTGAACAAACTAAAAAATAAAAAAAATAAAAAAAAGAAGTGGCCTAAACTGTTACTTCCTTAGCTTGATCCCACTCCTTCCCCTATCATTCCTTGAGCAACCACCTCGTCAATTGCCTAGTCCAGCTCGTTGGAGGAAGGCATAGGAACAATTGCAGTAGGACCCTCAACTTCTTGCATCGTGGGGACTAGTAATGGGCCTAGCAAGCCCAACTGTAGCCATAACAATAGGCCCCTCCATCGGAGCATTCCCTTCAGGCTCAAGAAGGTCCGAATAGTTTGTAAGCTGCTCAATCTGCATTGGGTTTAGTAGATCCCAGTCCTCGAGCCAAATTTGCTAACTGTTTTATGGCCTTCTTGAAGGCCTTCTTTATGTTGTCAATGGAGAAAATGATACTAGCATCTTAGAACGCTGAGCACAACATAAATCATGCCCAACTTCTTGTTAGATGAGTGGCAATGTCTTGAAGAGCTCAGTTTGAGCATAATTCATTGCCATGTTGTGCCCATAGGATTAACCAAAATCATAGCTAGCCTGATTATCTAGCCTTACCTTCAGTAGCAACTCTTCCGCTTTGTTTCTCTCAACCACTATAGCCACAAGTTGCACGTCCCTGTCCTCGAGTTGCTTGGTTAGCTACTCAATTCTTGACTGAGTATACTCGAGCTAAGTCTTTACCACCTCACTATCACTGTGTTCCTTCTAGAGCTCCTCCTAATCACCCAGGGCCAGCTCGGCCCTTTGGTAAAAATGATAGCCTAAGTAGTTGACCTGCAATAAAAGAGCAAATAAAACTCAACTAAACACTTGCCATATTAGAAGGGTACGCTAAAGCTTTCAACACCCTTGCCTGGGACATCTCTATCATCTTCATTTGGTCATACATAAAGAGCCCAGCCATCATCACTTTCAAGGGTGCTGACCCGATCAATCTCGTAGACATCATTGATCAAAAGTTGTGGTTTCCATTTGCATTTCAAACCAGGGTGAAGGCAAGTTCGTAGTGAGAACAACTCCTTCTCGGGTCGACACTTGATAAGATCAAAGCCGATCAGTTGATCTGATTCCTTATCATTTCCCTTCCCTTTATCGACAGTGATTCTTTTCTAAGCGGGTCCAAATTGCTCAACTGCTGACCTTTTTTGACGAGCAGAGGTGCTACTTTTCTCGATAGTAGTAGGTTAAGATGATTAAGCAGCAAGAGCAGGCAATACTACTTGCGGTTGCAAAGTAACTTGAGGTTGAGCAATCCCTTAACAACACTTTTATGCCCTTTACGCTTGTGCTATTACTTGTTGTTAAGTTTAGCTCATGATTTCTTCTTCATTGGGACAAGTACAAGCAAAAGACAGACATTAGCATCGACCAAAAAGTAAAGGCCAAAAGCTACCAAAAAAATAATAAAGACATCTACCTAGTCAAGTGTCTATTGGTAAATCTAGCTAAGCAGGTGCTAAGCTTGCCAGCACCAAATTCCTCTCTTTAATATACCTTAAGGCCTCCATCTGTCCAAACTAAACTAAGTCCTGGATAAAAGTATTAGGCCAAGTTGGGGTCTCATTCCCCGACATCTCAATATGATCCCTCATCCAACCCCTGGGCATGTTACACCCAACCCTAGACGAAGATCAAACATAAAAGTAACGACTTTTCTAGCTTTAACCAAATAAGGAAAAAGGGTTCACTAAGAATTTTCGATAAAGGTGGGCCGGGAGATAATAAATACCTGACTCCTTAATACTTCCCAACTTCCAAGACATTGGTAGATGGAAGAGTTTACTAAAGTTTGCAAATGTTGGGGGTTAGTTATGAATGTGTATGAGCACCACAAAACTATATAATATCGAGAAGCAGTTGGGCAACAACTGGGTAATGCAAACCTGAAGGCCTCTGAGGAGGTCTACTATTAGTTGGGCAATCGAAAACCTAAGCCCATATCTAAAGGCATCCTAAAAGACTATAATGCAACCAATGGGAGGTCGATGCATCCTATCGTTAGGCCATGGAACAATTAGCTCAAACTCCTGAAGGACGTGATACAGCCATCTTATAAGCTCAAGATCACCCTCAGTAACTTTTGACACAATCTCACTATAGTGGTCAAAGGTAAACAATCAACCATGGGAAAGTAGAGGTCGACTCGGCCCAGCCTCATCCCTGGTAGCAATGTGGCTATCACTGGAACTACTAGAGGTCGAGCTATCACTAGAGGATTCATTAAACTCGCTAATTGAGTCACCTTCCCCCCAGTCAAACCCAAGTCCAACTAAGTTGCCTCACTATCACTCCCTTAACTACCATTGTCACCAAATACGCTCAACATGTTTGACAATATTATATGATCGAGATATGACAAAATACAACTCACTCAAAGATTTTGGAAGACTTACATGATTTAGGAGTTCAAAGCGGAATGCAGTTAGTTGTAAGTGCAATAAAATGGTTGATTAAACCTCACGTAATGTTGTAAAAGTGAAATGAAGGTTTTCACCGCGCTTATTTATAGGCCTCAATGCACGGTAACCTAAAAGACTACATTTATTACATAGATGTCACTTGATGCTTCGCATGGCCCAATGTAACAGTTGCATTAAATGCATTAAAACCCTGGTCAACTTTTGAAATTAGAATGTTACTAACATGTTGAACCTCTCATCGAGCGTACCTAGTTTCCATAGATCAGCTACTCCCCACCCCTTCTCACAAGTAAACTCGATCAAGACTCGAGAGTAAGGGGGACTCACAATATAGGATAGCCGACCAGGTCCAACCCAGTAACTCTTGACTAAATAAAAAATGCGATGTGAGACAACACAATTATCTATCAGGCCCAACTCATTGTTAGATGATCGTGTTATCAACCGAACCCAACTTCACTGGCCTTTACCTACCAACGTGAGTATCAGGATTCGCCCCTATCAACTAAAGTATGTTCGATCGCAATCGAGGTTATTTTGTTCAACACTTAACCAGAGAGATATTTGGATACAATAGAGAGCCATTATGTTGACCAGAGTCTACACAAATAGCTTACAGACAAGTATTTATCTCAACTGGGGAGGTCAAGTAGACGCAACAGTTTCTTAGCCGCATTAAATGCTCTGACAGGCGGCACACAACAACCCTTATAGCCCTGCATAATGCTGTAGGTCATATCTTAAGGTTTGAGGGCACATGTCTCCACATTAATGGTGCATGCCACCACCAGTACCACCTTTTTTGCCGCACCAGGCTAGTGCACGCCTCCTATATACCACCTTATCCTAGGGGGCAAGAAGAAGCGCCACCTAAAACAATATAGAAATTGTAGAAGACTCAAAGGTCCTCAGTCAAAGACAAAAGCCCTTTCTATACAATAAGGTATCATGAGCATATTAGCCTCTCTAGAAAGGCTATAAATACCCCATTGTCAACCTTCAACAAGGTATGCCATTTATCACTCAAAAGCTCTCACTCTGTTACTCAATCTTTTAGTCGATTTAAATTAACTTAAACGTCAGAGTGCCTTACCCGATGGCGCCTAGGTAAGCCTAACATATGCTAGTGGTTGCAAGATTCGATTTGGTTGTATCATCAGGACATATTCTCGATGTCCCACCTAGTCGATTTGATGGGATCGCAACCTAATACACTTCCAAGCAGTTCACACCCTCATCAAGTATATATTTAAAAAATTAATCCATACAAATAAAACACAAGCTAGTAAACTAGAAACAATAGATCTTAGATTAAATAGGGTAAGGTAGGGTTAGGATCTTATTGTTTTGGATTTTTTAAGATAGAGTAGATATAAAATATTTTTGTTTAGGTATTTTAGGATAAGGGCCTGTGTAGCCCTACCCATTGACAAGTCTAATGATTTTGTTCGTATTTCATACTCAATTTGTATTCAAATTGATTTCATTTACACTATGTTTGGTATAAGAATTTTGGTAAGCCAAAAAAAAAAGGTATATTAAAAAAATAATTTTGATTGTTTGATTCAAAAAAAGAAATACAAAGGAGGGAGAAAATGTGGGAGAAAGAAGAAAATGTGAGGAAAATGAATGGAAAGCTTACTTAGCTCTTGCCTCTTCTCCAACAACTTCATTGCTTCAATTTTTTTCATTTCTTTCCTCTTCTTATGCTAAAGCAACCAAAAAAATTTAAAATTTTATATTTCTCTACTTATATTTTCCTTTTCCCCATCATTTTCTTTTCCATACCAAAATCTTTAACACTATGCTTGGTTTAAAAATTTTGATGAGAAAAGAAAAATGATAGAAAAGAAAAGTAAAATTAAGAAAATATAAAATTTCAAATTTATTTAATTATTAAAGAAAGCAATAAAAAAATTGAAAAAAGAAGATTAATGAATGTCTTAAACAAGAGGAGAGAGGATAAATAGAATTTTCCATCCTTGTACTCGCCATTTTATGAGAGAACTCATTTTTCCCTAAGTTCTCTTCTTTAACATTTTTCTTGTTAACCAAACAATTAAAAGAAAATTTCCTTTACATTTTCTTTTCTTTCCCTCACTAAAATCCTTGAACCACACATACTGTAAATCAAAGAAAGTGTAGATGCCTAAAATTATTTTGCATCGTGGGATTTTGATCACTGTTTCACAACATTATTTTATCAAAAATGGCAAAAGCGTAAATGAAGTTATAAAAGTTCACTTGATTCACTCTTTTCCAGAAATAATTTCACATTCTTAACAACAGCATCTAAAGAATATGGGTTCATGAACAGACAAATCCAAATCAGAACTCAGAACTTTGAACTTTCGAAGGCTTTTTTTCCCATTAATACTCACAACACACCGCCAAAGAACTATTAATATACTACATAGATGGGAAAAACAGAAAAGAAAAGAAGAAGAAGAAGAAGAAGAAGAAGAAGAAGAAGAAGAAGAAGAAGCAGCAGCAGCAGCAGCAGCAGGAGAAGAAGAAGAGAAAAGAAAAATCTACCAACAGCTAGGATTTACTCTTAACACCACTGCAATGCCCACTGCAGCATTAAATTAGAGCTCAATTCATGGCCGTTCTTTGGGCTCAAGTGCAGTAATTTCCCTTACGACTTGTGCTTTATCAGCTTCAAACTGTTCGCCCTCTGAAACAAAAGGAACCAGGAATTGAGACAAAAGTGTTCATTGAGAATGAAATGATTCAAGAATTATCTGCATTGATGTTCATTCTGCACCTTTGTCGGGCTTAAAATCTGCAAAGAGGCGAAGAAGCTTGCTTCTGTTTGCAACAAGGATACTAACAATACCAGGGGGTTTGTTCTGATTGGCTGCAAATAACTGCATGTATTTGTGCTGAGTCAGAACAAACCACAAACCAGGCAAAACTGTTAACCTATTCTTATCAAGCTTAGGTGGATTCAGAATTGATACCTTAAAAACGTGAAATGCTTCAATCTGAATGCTCTTGCTGGACTCCTGCAGAAGGCAAAATTCATCACTGAATGCTCAAATTTTCGAAAAAACCAAATATAAAACATCTTCCTGCAGTCTTTCAAGTTAGATGGACACAAAGACAATGGGGTCAGATTAATTTCCATTTTTTGTTTTTCAATTTTTCAAGAGAGGCAGACTGTTGCATATTTCACTTCATTGAATAACATTTCACTCACATCCAGAATGAAGAACCATAAATCCTAAGCATTTTCATGCACATGACACTTAAACTTGAGCATAGATTTAGGTTCAATTCTGGTAAAAAAATTTCTTGAATCTGCAGCTGTGCTTTCTAGGTCTTGAAGTTCATTTTAAGAAATACAATTTTTTTCATGTTAGGCATTCCTTTCTCCCTTCTTTTCATTTCCCCACTTCTCCACACATGCAAACAACAAAGAGGCACCAGTTTTTAACGTAACAAACAAGAAGGCAATCATACTCTAAGAAGATTCATAAGGATCCTCAGGTTGTCCCTTGAGCTAACATATCGAGTCATCACAGCTGAGTTAGATCGATCAAGCAAGATATCTCCCAACAGCTGAAAAGAAATACATCACAGGATTTGAATTGAGTATCAAACAGAACAAAAGAAATAAAAGTAGAAAGGACATACAATTTCCTGCTCGAATGTTTTCCTTTGGGGCTGGGGATGGGGGATTTGTTTCACCATATGAATGGTCCCACATGTTCAACCAAAAAGAGAGAATGAATAGCCATTACCTTGACGGCCTGCCTTCTAGTGATATAATTGGTAGATTCAAGCAACTTTGAGTTATACTCCGCAAAGAACTATCAAAGGGAAAACAATCCAGGATATTAGAAAATGGAGCTCATCCAGGAATTCTAAAACAACATTATTTAGTTTCCAGTGTGATGATTCAAAAAAAAAAGTTTCCAGTGTGAGGTTTAAATGATTCAATTATTAGAGCTAAATTAGAGTTCTTCAGAGCTGAAATGAGTGTAACTTTTTTTAAAAGGAATGGAGCCCTAAAGATTACTGCAAAGAAACATAAAATGGAATAAGAACTTAAACGCCATGTGAGAGCCAAAAACACTTCAATGACTTCAACAGTTCCATAAATATCATCTAATATGTATGAAAACACATGTTCTGCTGTCTATCAAAGCAAGAAAAACTAACCCAGTCATAATTTTTAGAAAGAAATTCAGCAACTGTTGACTTATGCCTAGTCAATAGTTCCTGCAATGAGATGTATAATTTATATCATGTCAAGTCCAGTTTATAACAGGAAACACACTACAATGCAACCGAAAAGAAGCACAAAATCATCTTAGAGCCCATGTCCTATTTTGGTCAACTATCAAAAGTATCCTAAACAAAAATACATGCTTAAGGTTTTTCTGTAGCGATGCCTTTTCACACGTCAAAAGTGTAGATAAATGAGCATAAGCAAATACTCACAATTCTAGTGCCATACAGAACTTATGGATTGTATATTGATTCTCTAAAATAGCATACATAGAATACTTGTATAAAAAACATAGCATACAGAAGACCAACCAAGAAATTTAAATAGAAAAGTAGTTAATGGATTGTATTGATTCTCTATATTAAGTTGGAATACATTACCTTGAAAGTAGCAGTAGCATCAGAAGCAATGTCAAAATTTGGAAGCTGTATATAGTCAAAAAATTTCTTCATATGCTCTGATTCCAAAACATACCTGTAGATCGAAGCAGGTTCAAAAATTAATAGACAGAATTTTAATATCAGCAGTAATCACAATCAAACTCTACTCGTGCACTAACAGGAAACCAAAATACAGATAATATGGAGTCAGGTGCCAACTAAATGATGCAAAATTGCTGCATTATCTAAAGGTGCAGAAACTTTCAGATATAAATCAGAAGAATACTGCAACCGTGCATCTATGAAGATACACCAGGATATTTGTAAGTATAGAAGAAACGTTCATGAAAGTGAGATTCAGTATGGCTAAACGAGCCAGCTTACGTATCTTGAAAAAATTCTGGGGTGGAGATGGGGGGAGGACTCGGATGGAGCCTCAAACCAATAATGAAAGTTATTTCCATCACAGTATCTATTGAAAACTATGATACATACAATAACGAAAAAGAGCAAGAAAGTTGAATAATCATCTCACCTTGCGACAGTTTGGTGGCGTATGCATTCCCTAAGCATTGCACCATAATGTAATGCCAGATCAGTGTTCTCATAGCTGTTGGCCCAACAGCAGAGCAAAGTCAAGTCGATATATAGTAAAAGAAAATATCTTTAGAAAATAATAATAATAATAATAATAATAAAAGAAGAAATGTATTCAACAGCCCTTTTCCCAAGCTTTCTCAGCAAGATGTACAGTGGGAATAAACAAGTGGTTATTTGAGCAAGACACTAAACAAGAAGGCAGCAATTCAATACCAATAATCCACTCCTTCCTACACAGTCTCAAGAACTATTTAACTTTCAAGAACATACGCATGGTTCCTCAAACCATTTTATGCATGTGTACATTAACTTTTCAGCTAAAAGATCTTTTCAGATACTAGCATCTAATTGAATCTTTTGACCGCATGCATCAACTAATGACAAATAATGAATAAACATTAGCAGATAGACCACCAAAGTCCAACCAAGTCACTGGAGTACGGAAGCGTAAATCCTCAATCAGAATTATACGATGTTATATATCTTAATGTACAACACTATTAGAGTATAAATTAGAATTATACATCAGCCACAGTTTTTGAGTAATAGTAAGATACAAGTATCTTTAATCCACAGAAGGAAAAAGGGAAAGCTCCACTAATCAAAACCGCAATATACTATAGATGAAAATGGAAGGCTAGGGGGACAAAAATCATAAGTTCATTCCTCATGTGAGTAAATCCAAAAATATAGCAGTACTACTGCCATTGACTTTCAATAGTTGTTGGTCATCATGTATTTGGATTTTGACTGGATTATTAAATTCTCCGGAAGGAAATTTTACACCAAAGGGAAAGATTAGAAAAGAGGTATAAGTCTTAGCAATGTGAGTCATTAGATAGGCCTCCCTCCCTCTCCCTCCCTCCCTCCCTCTCTCTCTCTCTCTCTCATGCGTGTGTGAGGGAAAAATTCCACACCGTAACCTAGTTTAAAATTTTCAAAGGAAAATTAAAAATATTACACTTTCAGAGCAATGAAAACAAACTCAAGAGTCAATTTTTATTACCATTTACACGGTTGAAAGTTCCTCCACTAACTAGTTTAGACTTCTTATCTTTGAAATGTTTTATAACACTCTCTTGTATTTCACTGTAGTCTAACTTTCCAATTTCTAAGTTTCCAGAATAGAAGCCTGAATTTAGACCAATTTCAATACCAATCAACAATCCAATCTAAAGTCTTCAATGCTACCTTACCCTGCTATCAAGATATCCATGAGATCTATGTTCTTTTCCAAGTAATCACACGCAATCAACCTCGATTGCACTTGTTGCCTCTGCAGATTTGCAACAACCTGTGTAGCATCTTTGCGGGTCTGCAAAAGTTTATCTTATCATTCATCACAATTATCCTTTCAATTACCACAGTAAAGATTTAGCACAATACTATTCCAACACATTTCACAAGTCACAACGAAGAACAATAATTTTAATCCATAAAGCTAAGTACCACAAAGCAGAATTCAGGCAATCCTTAGCATTCAAAATTGAAAATCCTGTAAAATTACCTCTAAGTTCAACTTGGGAAGACATATAATAAGCAAACGAAGAGTATTCTCCTTAAAAAACTCTTGTGTCAACTGTGCACAAGCTTCTGAGACAGGCTCAGATTCACTGTCTCCATAAAGAACTATTTTCAAGTCTCGGATAAGTTTGCTCAACTCCATCATCTATGCACAAAGGAAAGTAAAATAAGATGTCATAAGTTGCAGAAGAGAGAGAAGAAAACTATCCCAACAGCTTACACATCCCCACTAAATGCAAGGACATGAAACAAACACTTCAAACACAATAGAGGTCATCTCACATTTGTCAATTACAAAGCACTGGTTAAAGCCCTTTAACTTCTCATGTAGCAAAACAAATCTGTCTCAATCATCGTAGAAGGGGAAATAAAATAAAGAACCGGATATATATTGATGCTGTAAAATAGACGCAGCAATACAAACATGATACGACATGTACACACGATATGGAAACAATACAATGTGGACACAAAGATACAGACAGGATACGACACAGCATGGACATAGCAAAACAGCATTTCTTAAGATTTTAGAAGATGAAACAGTTAGATGTAACTATTAATATATATGTACATATAGATATGAAATTGGTAACAAATTTATAAAAACATATCAATGCCAGTGTAGAGAAAAAGAAGTTCACGTGAATAGCCACATTGGAAATTGACTAGTATCATTTCTAACCTATATATTATCACATAAACAAAAAAATAGCTTTACTTTTTAACGTATAAATCTATTTGGGGGAAACATGTAGGACACATGCCAATTGTGTGTCCAACATACCACTAAAAGCAACCTCAGTAGAAAGCCAATCTTCCTGAGTATTGTCCATCATCTATTTAAGAGACTATTTAGTGACTCCTCAAGCCATGACCTATTTGATCTTTCAGAACCAGCTTCAGCATTGGGTAAAGGAAAAAGAGTTTACCATTGGATCCTTCAGCCTTGTGGACATTAAAATCTTCACTTCATGAGCAGGAGAGTGTTGTCCGATGCTGCTGCTGGATTGTTTAATATTTCTTTTTTTCTTTTCTTTTTTCAATTTATAGACACAGTGAATGGCATGTTGAACAAGTGTCCAAGGTGTATTGTATTCACTAGTAACAATGATTAATTTTTCAGAGCATCCGAGTATTATACTATTATAGGACAAAACTAATCACTCAAAAATCTACTCGTCAAATAAACCCATAAAAACAGTGATAAAACAGAACGGACGATCAATTTGTGCAAGCAATACTACCTACCTATTAAGATACAAATTTCATCACAATGACAACCAACAATAACAGATCAAGAAGAAATGCAAATAATGCATCAAAAAACACAGTAAAAGTAAAGAATAAACCTTCTCGTCGCGCTTGCTCTCCTTAGTATCGGGGCCACCGCGATCGGCGAAGATGAGTAGATCGCGCGTCTGCCGCACCAAATCGGCGGGAGTCTTGGGCTTGGACTTGAACAATTTCTTCATATTGGTGTTATTCCCACCAGTGTCGTTATTTTCCGGCACAAAGATCCTCCGGGGCACCGATTGCTACGTTAAGGCAGCCCTGTCCGCCGCTGTTTGGCCTCCTTATCACAAACACCCTCCTACCTTTGATGACTGTTTTCTTCCCCAACCACTTCAATTTCGATTACCGTAGGCTTGCCTAAATTTGATCAATTTCAACAGGGTTTTGCAGTTCACTCAAGTTTTTTTCAGCGTATATTTTTCACCGGGAACTATGGGTCCATTATTATCGGGGCAAGGATCAGGTTGGTGTGATGACTCACCTCATCCACGTTGATAGTGAGATTTTATGTGTGTGGCTGTCACTTCATTTTGATAATTTATATTGAGTACTTATTTTTCACAATATGTCTATATCTATTTTTATTGTTTAAAAATCTAATTAAACTAATATGACATAATTAAGAAATTTCATTCAAAAAATACCTATACAATCATATCATATACATTGATAGACATAGCAATTGAATACGCACGAGTAATTTAATATTGGGTAACAACCGATTGATTATCAATTTTTTATTGAATACGAGGTCGATGATTCATTACCCATCATCACAGGTAATAAATAACTCATGGGTACTCATATATTTTTTTTATATTTAAAGATAAATTAATATTCAACGTATTAACTAAATAAAATTAAAAAAAAGATTACAAATTTCAATATTTATATGTGTGTTACTCATATATTTATATTTATATGTAAATATTTTGCTATAAATATTTATATGTAAATTATATATAAAATATATATTTATACATACGGGTTGACCGCGGTTACCCACTCGCCAGGTCAAAAAGCGGCGGGTAAATTGGATATTGATAAAATTACCCGCAAATTTTTGGATTGAAGAAACAAGACCTATTACCTATATTTTTTAAATACCCACATGTATGAATTCAATTTCGCCAGGTCTATACATTGAGTTGAAAATAAAATAAATATTTTGAAAACTTCTTTTTCTCTTTTTCATGAATGATAGTTGAATCAATGTATTCAGACCTTTCTCGATCATTATTTTATTAATACACCCATTCACATACTACCAAAATGTATTATGAACTTATTTACTCTATCACTTTATAACAAGCATGAACCACTAGGAACAATTTTTTTTTTTCTTTGATAGAGAAAGAGAAACAATATAATTATTAAAATTTTGCATCAGTTATTCAATGAGTATTAATATTTCAATAAAATCTAATTTTATATAATACATGCATCAAGCATGAGATTGATATTTTCAATCGATTCAATAATGAATTTGACTCCAAATAATGTTGATGGATCAATTATACCAAGATATTTAAATTTAAAATCACAATAAAACGTTAAATTATTGGGCGTCTTATCAACTAAAATCCACAATAATCAAACTATTGGTCAACTTGATGAAGATAAAAAACAAAGAGTAAAGGTGAAAATCACTTAAATTCCATACTTGCAAAAATGGTTGGCATTAGGCAATTTTAGTGAAGTGTTATTTAATAAATATACAGTGAGTGATGTATCATAATTTTGAATTTCCTCAGTTATAATGTTTAATTGTAGAGATATACATTGAGTCTGGCCAAACAAGTTTGGCTAAACTTAAAAAGCACTCAAATTCTAATTTAAAAGAAAGGCTACAATTAACATTTTTCGCATGTCTCCATTATTATATTCAGATAAGATTAGAATTCTTGCTCGCATGACAATTAAAAAAAAATTATTTACATACGTATGCACACTAAAAATTTATTATAAACATCATAAAATATATGTATATAATCATATCATATCATATACATTTAGGTGAAAATAAAATAAATAATTTTAAAACTTCTTTTTCTCTTTTTCGTGAACATTTTCATGAATTGTAGTTGAATCAATGTACTAAGACCTTTCAGGATCATTATTTTATCAATACAGCCATTCTCATACTACCCACATGTATTGTGAACTCAAGCTATGCCTAAACAAATCTAAAATTTATTTAGTCGATCACTTTTACTAAGCATGAACCATGAGGAACCATTTTTTATTTTTATTTTTTTTGGTTGTTGATAGAGAAAGAGGAACAATTTAATTATTAAAATTTTGCAGCAATTATTCAATGATTATTATTATTTAAATAAAATCTAATTTTATATGATACACGCATCAAAGTATGAGGTTGATATTTTCAATCGATTAGATATCGAATTGATAGTTTAATTCAAAATAATATTGATAGATCAACTATATTAGCATATCTGAAATTAAAATCACAAGAATCTCAACCAAAATCCACAAAATCAAACAAATGGTCAACTTGATGAGGATAAAAAATAAAGAGTAAAGGTGAAAATCACTTCTAGACTTGCAAAAATGGTTGGCATTAGGCAATTTTAGTGAAGTGTTATTTAATAAATATGTAGTATGTGATGTATCATAATTTGGAATGTCCTAATTTGTAATATTCAACCATAGAGATACATCCAATCGAGCCAAACAAGTTTGGCTTTATTGAAAAAAATACTCAAATTATAATTTAAAAAAAAAGATTAAAATTAACATTATTCACATATTTCCATTATTATATTCAGATAAGATTAGAATTCTTGCATGCATGAGAATTTAAAAGAAAAAAAAACTTTTTTTTTATCTATATATATACACATTAAAAATTTATTAAAATTTAAATTATAAACACCATGCATTTAAATGTAGGAACGATATTGTTAGACTAATTAACCACTTAACTCATAAAAAAACCTAATTACATGGTACTTCAACTTTTTCATATGAAAATGTGATTTGGGTTTGGGTTCCACCTTTATGTTCACATGACATGTTGCCCCTCCTTTTAATGCTTCCACCACTCCTCATCTTTTTCATCCACCATACATTTACATCCCGCCGTCCTCTATGTTGCCTTTCCTACAAATATAAACAAATTTTCATGATTTCTTATCATATAATTGTAATATAAATTTTGATGAGGAAAAATATTAAAAACCTAATACTTAGTGATACAAATATTATTAAAGTTCAAAATCCAGACATAATTTAAAAAATTCTTGGATTAAATCAAACCATTATTGTGGGTCACTAATTTTGAGACTTGGAGATTTCTACCTACCTCAGTTTTAATTAAAAATAATAAATATCATCATATTTGCTTCAGTTAGAATGATTATTCTTCATATTTACCTATACAATTTTAATTGATATTGCAGATTTGTGCTATTTTTGAAATTCAAACTCTAGTTGGATAAAAGGAAAGGAAAAAGGATTTGTTTGAAGAAAAAATTTGACTGCTCATTATCCTAAATTACATGTGATGCTCATCGCCAAAAAAATAAAAGAAAAGAAAAGAAAATTAATGCAATGAGGTCATTTACCAACCATATTATCGGTTTTGATATTAATTGACATTTGAAAGAGGGCAGATTTTAAATATTATTATTTTTCATCAAATTCAATGACCAAATGTAGCTTTAAGGTCATAAATAACCCATTAAAGTTCAAGTTTTGGAAAAATTACATAAATTGGTTATTTGTGCCTTTTTTTATGCCATGAGATGATTTAGAGGGTGTTTGGCTAAACTTATTTCTTATTTTAAACATCTTATAAGCTCCTATATCTCATAAGATGTTTTTGGAGCTTATAAGATATTAGATTTTATTTTTAAAATAAGTTGTTGAAGTTTTTGGATAAAATAAGATTTTAGAGCTTATAAGATGTTAATAATGACAATTTTGTAATTAAAATGGTTAAAAATAAATGAGCTTGTTAAAATCTTAAAAATAAGTTAGAATCTCCTTATTTTTTTTAAAAGAGCTTACAAACTCCCAACATCTTATTTTAGGATCATATAATTAAAAAAAATTATCAAACACTTTTTACCAACTAATAAGCTCTTAAACATCTTATAAGATGTTTTAAAGAGTTTCTCACCCAAACACCCTCTTAATCAACCAGCAAAGCAATTTTGTGTATCCAAGGGAACACATTGTGGGATTGTTCATTTTAAATTATGAGGTTGGATATAACAATTTATTTAATTTAATAATATATATTTTAATAGATTTCCAAAATTATTTTTCTAATTAAATATGAGAATATTTCATCCAAGTATGAAACATTCTAGTTGAAATGTCATTATGCATTCAAACCCAACAATTTCACTACCACGAGAGAGAAAATATCCAAATTATATATAATTCTAAAATAATGTTCAATTGTTTGATATTGGATAAGACATCAAACTATACGTGCAATGGTTCAAATAATAAAAAAGACCATTATATTATTTAAATATCCTCTAAAATACATAATAGTTATTTAGTTATATTACTAATCTCAATCATTCTTTAATTCCTCCACTAATTTCATTTTTTTATCAATTATTTTTTATCCCATACAACAAAATAGACAGAACCAATGAATATAAAATGATATGTAATTGTTTATTTTGAAATTTTAATTTTGGTTGGTACAAAGTAGAAAGCTATATTCTTCTAAATGAAGTGAGGCTTTTGAGATTTTTCCAAGGCTCCTCAACTATTGTTGCTCCATAATTGTGCTCCACATTACCCTTTTTGGCTTCAATAACAATCCACATATTCAACTTTCCACCATCTACTTGAGAAGATCCTTCAACTACACGCTGAAATTTTAAATCTGTGTGACTCAATCTATTGTGTTCATTCACAGCAAATCTTCCAAGTTCAATCATATTACGATTCTTTGTTTTGATTGGCTTCCATTCACCTGCAGCATCGACCTTAAAATATTCGCAAGATACAAAAAATGAAATGACGATGATTAGTAGAATGCATTGAGATTTTGGAACCATTTTTTTCTTTTTTTTTTT
>JACGDI010003151.1:2242177-2275172 GCA_014898725.1 Jacaranda copaia
TATGATTGTTTTGAATGTGTATTTTGCTTATGGTGTAAGCGTGGTACATCTTATATAGATGCCCAGTGCAATGAATTGGAGTGACTTTGGGGATCAATATTATTGCTTACTTAACATTTGGAGTGTGTTGCACTGTGGCCTTGTAAATAGTGGGCCCTTGTTTCTTCGGGATAAGTGAGTTTAAGGAAGTCATAAAAATTGAGTAATGTGAATTTAATCCATATTTAAATATCTTTTATTATTTTTTTCACATTGGAGCAAATTAATTATCATCACAACTAAGTTACTAAGCATAACTAAAGGAAATAATAATTTTTCTTTCAAATCCTATATAACTTGAAAAATTAAATTTTTTCGAGTTCTTTCATTGTACAGAAGAAGTAGAGATAACACTCCTTTCATTTGGTATAATTATATAAGTATTCAGCAAGATCCAACATTGTCAAATTCTCACCAAAGTGATTGATGCCAAAGGTGAGACCTCTGCAGGTCCACATCAGTCAACATTCCAATTTACTGAGCCGGAATTTAGCCGAACATAACAAATTTGCTAAATTTATATGAAGGATTGATACATGTATTAAGAGGTATATGAAAAATAAAGAATTTATCGAGAATCTAAATTCTGTACATATTTTTAAAAGGTATGCTTTCATGCAGAAAAGTACTCTCTCTCTCTCTACGTATGTATTTTTTATGAAATCAAATTCTGTTGAACCCGAAGTAAATAAGCTGCATTAGTAAAATTTTGATATCATTGATGCAATGATATCAATTTTTTTCATTGTGTTTATATATATGTATATCAAATAATTATAGGATGTTTTAAATTTTTTTAAAAAATATAGCATCATCGCATCACCATTTCAATGTCATAGATTATAAAATTCTGAAAAATATTTTATCTTGCTTTTCTTTAAAAAACCAACGGATTCCATGGAAAAAAGTCCATTAATGCAATTTTAAATTGTACTCCTCATCTTTTCACTTTATATCTTTCAAGAATATTTAGATCAATTTATTAAGTATTTTTTCTATTTTTAAATTACAAATATCATGCATCATGCTAGGCAGTGGTCAACACCCATCGACACAACAAAAAATCCTAGTAAAACATTTAATCCAGTACATCAATAAAATTGGGTTTTGATTACCTTACTAAAAGAGATTATTAGTAGTCCACAACCTCTTTCTCTCAAAAGTCAACATGTCCCTCAACCATCTTCTTATCGCTGCCCAACAAGTCTTGCAACCGTCTCTTTATCGTCCATCAAGATTAATAAATCAAAAAAGATCAAATCATTGAAGAAACTCAATCATTTTAAAATCTCATTTAAGGTAATTCAGCCACACAAATGCTTCCCACACGCGAGACGAACAATGCCGATTATATCCTCGGAGTTGTAGGAGACATTCTCTTTTACCTCCCAGTAAAATCTCTAAAATGGTTCTGGCTCCACGGTTTTTGTCAATCTAATTGATAGTGAAAAGTTCATCGATCAACACTTGCACCATTCTTTAACAACAAATTCTAATAACAACCTACTTTTGGGAGAATTTGTCCTGGATAGCCTCAATCTGAATTTACTTGACAACCCTAAGTGCCTGAACCTACCTTTTCAACACAACGAAATTCTAGACCGTATATCCAATTCTTGCAATGGTTTAGTGGTTGTGAACATTGAGCCACCAGTTTTATGGAATCCCTTTACAAGGGAATTTAAAATTTTGCCTGCTTGTCCGATTGAACTTCCAACTCCACCAGAATCTCACCCCAATCTCAAGATTACATATGGGTTAGGCTACAATTCTAGAAATGATGATTACATGGTTGTTAGGATTGTAGAATTTCAAAACAAACTAAGCTTTATTCGGATGGCTTCTGAGACTAAGGTTTACACCCTTAGATTGAATTCTTGGATAAGAATTGAAAGTTTTCCTCATGGCCTGCCCTTCTCAAGGATGGAAGGCTGTCGTGTGCTCATTAATGGGACATTGCATGCTCTCAAGAAGGATCTTGATGGTATAAATTCTAGAATAATGGCTTTTAGCATTTAGTTTAAAAATCATTATGAGGTGGAGATGCCTCCGGGGATTCAAAATAGCGATTATGTTGTTACTTTGGAGGCGATTGGGGGGCATTTTTTTTGTGGTGTCTGCTATCTTTGGTAATGTTATATGGGTTATGAAAGATTATGCAGTGAAGGAATCTTGGATGGAATTGCTCTCAATTAATCCTTCTGCCATTAGTAGCAATGGTATTATCAAGCCATTGGTATATTTAAGGGATGGTGACGAGGTTTTGATTTGCTGCAGTTTTAATACGTTTGTTTGTTATGATTTAAGAAGGAAAATTGTTGATCATGTCACTGTGACTGGTATGCCTTATTACTTTTATTCTAAAATTTGTGTTGACAGCCTTGTTTTGCCTAATCATCATGGATGAATTGGAGAAGCAGGGAACAAGAAGGAAAAAAGGAAATGATCAAGAATAGAAGGTGAAAAAGAACTTATGTATTAAATTGATCCCTCTGCAATGGCGAGGAAATGTCAGCGCTCATGTGAGCTTATGTGCTAGGGAAAAATATGAGGGGAGATACATCTCTTATGGATGTTGCCAATTATTTATTATTAATTGAAAAAATGCTAAAATTATCTATTTAATTCTGAAATAATTTTGGTACTTTGATTAAAAATGTATTTTTATATTATATATTAATAAATGTAATGATTTACTAAAATATGTGTATATCTATGTGACGATTAAAATTGACTAATATATTTAATTCTATCACTCATTTCACACCATTTTTCATTAATTTTTTTTCATTCCATATAGAAAGTTTTGCCCCCTATTTTGTAGGACTCCTTTCAAGGGAATACAAAATCTTGCTTGATTGCTTGGTAGTTATTTTACAACTTTTAGTTATTAAAAATTAGGGGATAAAAATGGGGGCATTTTAGATAAAATATCCAAAAATATTTTAAAAAGAGAGTAGTTTGTCACGGACTTGTCTCTGACAAGCTATCATGCAACATTTTGCTTGTCATTCTCCCTCTACAACACTAGTTAAGTCAGCTTTTCTTGTCAAGTGTTGTGCATGTGAAATGAGTTAACGAAGTTTTTAGAGAGAGAGAGAGAGAGAGAGAGAAATTTTAGTGGATTTCTATTACTTGAACTATTTACTTGTTTCTTGATTTATTGGTTCTTGGTTAATTTACAAATGAAGTCCTACATCTATTTATATTAGCCACATCTCAAATGGACGGTGGAGATTGATTTAATCCTATGGTCTAAATTAAATTTTTAAAAGTTTTCTAGGACTAGATTTTCCATATTCCTATTCTGGAAGTTTCTATACAATTTTGCAAGTTTCTACAAGTGTGTAAAATATTTCAGAGTTCTCTAGGACATTCTTTAATCTTAGCACTTTGTTTCTTTGCACGTCATAGTCGGGGTGTGACAAAATGCTTCGTTAATAGTATTGATACTAGCAGTTGTTGCATACTCCATGTGTGTGTGTGTAATAATATAATTGATGTATATAAATAATACAAATATATTCAAAACTATAAAAGAAACAATTTTCTTGCAATAAATAAATACAATGGATTTCACGAGGAAAATAAAGTCCACCATTTTTTAAGAAGAAAATTCAGTTTTATATCATTAGCCAATAAATAATTACCCAATATCGATTAAAAATAGCATAGTGCAAAGTAAATTATTTTCTCTAAACAATTGGATTTGAGAAACCGTGATTGAACATATATTCCAAACGAAGCCGCACTCTTATCAATCAAATAGAAGTATTTTCATTTGTTTGTATTTTCTTAAAAAATATTTATTATAACATAATACTGATTTTTCACCCACTTTTAGTAAACTAATTATTTTCTTGAACATATAATATTGAATTAATCCATTAAAATTTAAAATTTTAATAACGATCACTATCTTATAAAGTACTGTTTTCTTGTTCTATTTGTTTCTCCAATGCCAACCAAACCACTGGCCGGCCTATCAAACTTCAAATCCACGCAATTCCCTTTTTCCCCATATTTTATCGCGTAAAGTAATACTTGTTACCATTAATAAAAGGCAAAACGTGGAAAAGAAAAAACATAAAGGAAAAAGAGTTGAAAATTTTCATTAAATGCTGAACCCCGCCAACCCTCTAAAAAAATGGAAAACTAATAAAAAATAATAAGTAATAATATAAAAATTATTAATAATTATGTATATTACTTGACAAAAAAATTATCTTATCGTTCTAATAATTTTTACAATGTAAAAGTTGTCACAAATTATATATATATATATATATATATATATATTAAAAATTAAAAATCTATTAATTTTTACAAATTTAATGTTTTTTATTACTATTAAAATATATTTCAATAGATAAAAGACTATTATCACTTAAAAATATATTATTAGTGAATAAAATAAAAATTATTATTATTTAACACATGCCATTATTTACAATATTTATAATATTCACTATAAATATCATTTTTATTGTGTGTGTACTTTCACCCGATCGTACCAGCTCCTCCTGCTTACATTGTTCCATACCAAAGCTCCAATTGCCGGACGCCGAATATTTCTCTCTCAAGTCTCTCTCTCCGCCGCTCATCTGATCTTGCAAAAAGTACTCTCTCAGCAATAAGGTTTGCCTATGTTGATCATCCATAAAGATTGAAAGATTAAGATCAACTGCAAAGATCAAATTTTTTATTGACAAACTCTTTAATTTGAAAATTATCTCGAAAATAATCCTTTCACGCCTCAAACAGGAGAGTCATAGAATGTCGATTCTCCATTTTGGACTCATAGAAGAGATCCTCAGTTGGCTGTCGGTAAAATCCCTCAAGCGATTTTGAATTGTTGAGGAATCTTGGCGTTCTCTTAAAATAGCAATTATTTCATCAACTTGCACTTGCACCAGCCTTTAATTACAAATTCTAATCACAATTTTTATTCTCGGGGATCAATATTTGACCTTTATAATATCGATTTGGATTGCTCCACGAGGCCCACCACCTTAGATTGCTATTCCATAACGATAATAAGTGTAGGATTTTCAATTCTTGTAATGGAATAGTTGTTATGATGATCGAGCCCCCTATTTTATGAAATCCGTTTTTAAGAGAACATTAGGTTTTGCTCGATCGTTCTATAGAACCTCCAGCCCCACCGAACACCAATACCAAGACTGCATATGGGTTAGGGTACGATTCAAGAAATGATGATTACAAGGTTGTTAGGGTTGTGGAATTTATACACAAATCAATCTTTGCTTTGATGGCTTCTGAGACTAAGATTTATGCCCTTGAATCGAATTCTTGGAGAAGAACTGATAATTTTTATTATTGGCTTCTACCCAAAGGAGGACTAACGCATGCCTGTTAAGGGCGTTGCATACTTGAGTGGAGGATCCTGATGGTATAGATGCTTCTAGAATTATGGCTTTTATGATGTAATTAGTACGCAAAAATGAGATGGGAATGGAATGAGCATTCATGAGTTAATTCTTAAATTCATGATTAGTATAATTTAGATATGAAAATTCATATTTTCAAAATGATGAGTTTAGCCATTTCTTCGATCCTCTATGGGTTTAACTATTTCTAATCCATCGAGAATGAACCAATATCACTAAAAAATTTAACAAAATATTTTTATATTTAAGATAAAAAAATTTACTTTGTAAACACTTGATATTATATTCCAACTTATTTGATTGCTGTGTATTTTTTTAATCATATATTTTATTCATATATTTTTTAGTAATATTATAAAAATTATTAAATTAATATAAATAATAAATAATAAAAATAATATAAAAAAGTAGAAGTATCATTGACTTGGTCGATAATAATGAAATATACATAGTTTAAAATATTATTTATATTTGCATATCTTCGAATGATTAAAAAATATATACAAATCTAATAAATGAAGAGTTATCCATTTTATCAACAACTCTTCAAATTAAACTTATAAAAATGTACAATAAATCGTTCTCTTATCATAAAAAAAGTTAAGCACTCTAATTATAAAGTATTTTATAATTTTTTAATTATATTTTATCCAAACATCCAAAAGAGCATGCTAAATTATAATTTTAAACGAATTGTGTTTATACTTTTTGGTGTAAACATATATAACTTGTTGACAACATATAAAATACATATATTTACTTATGTAATTCAAATAATATTAAAAGTATTATTAAAATTACATAATTATAGACTTACTCAATAAAATAAAATAAAATATATTGTAATATATAACAAATATTTTACTAATAAATACTTTTATTTTAATAATTTTTTACAAAAGAATAATTTGGTTATTTAAAAAAATCATTTTATTCTTGCCAATCATTCCTATCTATCAATTATTATAATGGAATCAAGAAAAGAATGACGATTCCATTTCTTTCTCATTCCTTGTACATATCAATCATAAGATAAACTATACTAGCATCATTCCTTTTCCAACTTTATTCAATTCCTAATGTCATTCGATTCCCACTTAATTCTATTCCTGCATACCAATCACCACCTTAGTGTTCAGTCCCATAGGCAAATCAAGTGGAGATACACTTGGGTAGGCTGTCAATGGGTAGAGTATTACACTCAGGCCCAAAAAGTCATGCACATACTCATTAAAAAAAAATGTAATGAGTATGGGTCTGGTTTATACCCAAAGGTTACTCATGTATCCATACCTAAAAATTATGCATTACCTTATATTTAAATTTAACCTATTAACCTAAAAATTATCTATGCCAAAGTTAAATCTACACTAATGATAAGCTTATTATATATACAATTTTAATTAAAACTGTTTATATATAATTTTAATTATACTAAAAATAAAAATAAACTAGATTAAATTTAATATCTTTTTTCTATAGTTCATTTAGTACCAGACTTTGACTAGCTAAATAAAATTTAATTCCGATAATTACAAATCACATTATAGATAATAAAATGCATTTTGGTACCTAAACTTTTTATTTATAATTTTTATCATACTAAAAATAAAAATTAACTAAATTAAGCTAAGTATAGAAAATATATATGTTTTTTTTTTGGTGCCGTATGCCAAATAATAATGTTTGTATATAATGACAGAATTAGTCTATACATTAAAAATATAAGTTAATTAATATTTTTAGTTCTATCACTCATTTCATCCCATTTTTCACTAATCATTTTTCACCCCATTTAGAAAAATGAAAGGAACCTATTGGTACAAAATGATATGTATTATTTATTTATTTCTTTTAAAAATCTAACTTTGGCACAAGGTAGAAAGCTATATTCTTCTGAAGAAAGTGAGGCTTCTCAAATTTCTCCAAGTTTGTTCTACTATTGTAGCCCTATATATGTGCTCTACGTTGTCGTTCTTAGCTTTAATGGCAATTCATATATTCAACTTTCCATAGCTATGTGGATAAATCTTTCGACCAAACATTGAAATTTTAAATTTTGTATAACTCAATTTATTGTATTTACTCACAGTAAACCTCGAATTCAATCATCTTTCGATTCTTTATTTTCTTCGCTGGCAGCAAAGAACTGAAAATAATCGCAAGACACAAAAAATGTACGGACAATGATTAAGAGAAGGCATTGAGATTTTAGACCCATTTGTAAGCCATCGATTTATATAATTATTTTGAATGGTATTTTGGTTATATAATTACATATAAACCCATTGCTGTAAATTGGAGTGGCTTTTACTTCTCATGCCTTTTTTGGTTTTTTACAACACGCGGAGTATGTTACATTGGACATGCTAATAATGGGCTTGTTTGTTTTAGGATAAGTTTAAGAATAAAGATTGAATGATGTGAATATGATACTTATTTCGGTAACCCTTTATGTTTTCAGAGTTTTGGCGGTTGAATAAATATAAACTATACTGTATTAATTATTGAAGAGAGCCCAGTCATATACATTATTTATTTATTTATTTATTATTTTATTTGGAGGACCATAGTTGGTTTCTCAACTATATTTTATAAGTTTAATAATTTTAATATATTTTATTGTAATTTTTCTACAAATAAGTATTGAAAAGTTGTATAAAATAGTACTTGTAGGTATAAAATATGTGAGTTATAAATGGTAGTTATTATATAACTTCTAATTATTAAAAGAAAAAGAAAAAAGAAAAAGTAAGCATATTTTAAATAAATCATTTGAAAACACATCAAAAAGGAGATTTGTATTTTATTAGCAGTAAAGATTTTAACCTCATCAGCCAATGTTAAAGCACACATTAATTGTAGTTACAACTAACCTACTCCAATAAAATGACATATTTTCTTTCAAATCATATAATTTGAAAAGTGTAATAATTTCTAATGGTTCATTCTAAAGAGAAATTTACAAGTGACAGTACTACTTTTTGATATAAATCCTTCGAAAAGATCCGAAACTGTAGAAATTTCAACCAAAACTATTGATGGAAACAGCACTCTGCCAAAGTCGATAACTTTGCGGGCCCAGAGAACCTCACATTCCAATTTTATTTTTAAGTGGGCCTCTAATTGAGCCCAATGAAGCCCATTTGCAAACTAGTCATGTCTACGGGATTTCTTTAAAATGCCATAGTACCACTAAGTAATAATAGTATAGTTAACATCTTTTTCTTAAATAAATAAAAGAAAAAAGTTGAAGAAAGGATCTACGGTCATAGTATCGTTAAAACGCCTTTGACGTAACATGTTACTTGACGTGTTTAAAAATTAAAATAAAATTTAAAACACTACGATACACGCCGAAGTCTGGACACATCATTAGTTGCGTATTTATTATATTTTAGATAATAATATTCTTCTTATATATGAATAATAAAATATTAATTTAAAAATCATTATTTTTTAAATATTTTGAAAAAAGTGTATTACCACACTTAAAATTACTCTCTTTATACTTTTTTTCCCCTAAGAAATAATGTATAAATCACATTAGCAAACTTTTAATACGAACATCACAAGAACCAATATCAATTTCTTTCCCTTCATCTTTACATAGGAATCAAATAACTATTGTACATCCTCAAATATTTAAAAAATATAATATCATCGCATAATCATATCTATATCATAAACTGTGAAATTTCAAAAAGTATATATTATCTCGTTTTCTTTACAAGAAAATAAAGAATTCCGTGAGAAAGAATAAATCTCCACACTTTTCCCTTTTTTTATATTTCGTCTTCCTCACTCTTTCACTTTATATCTTTCAAGTGTACTTAGATTTATTTGCTCAAGTAATTTTCTAATCTCAACAAGAAAATATGTTTTAATTTTCTTTAAAAGAGCATCATTATGGAATAATACCTAGTTTCAACCAAATCTTAGCAAGAGAATTATATTTCTTAAACATAAAATATTAAATCAACCCATCAACCTAATTAATTAAATTTCACAAAAGCAGCAAAAATCTTTTAAAAATACTTTGTCAAGTGCTTTTTCTTTTTCCCCAATACCAAACAAACCATTAGCTGGCTTATCTAATCGAAGCAATTTGCTTTTGCCCATATTTTCCCGCAACCTTAAACATGAATCCCGCGTTCGTACTATCAAGAAAAGGAAAAGGTGAAAAAGATGTAAAAGAGAAAAAAGAAAAAGGTTAAAAAATCTCATTAAATGCTGAGCCCCCACCGCCCCCCACCGCCACCCACGCTAATCTAACCCAAACGACCAACCGGCTGCCGCCGCATATATTTCTACTCCAAGTCTATCTCCGCCGCTCACCTTATCTTGAAGAAAGTCTCTCCACGGACAAGCACAAGATCTACAAGAAAAATTTATTTTTTACAGCCACAAGTCTGAGGTGATAGCCTTTCTTTATTTCAATTCAGTTTTAAAGTCTGACGTTGTTGATCTTTCATCAAGATTAAAAAATTCCGTAAAGATCGAACCTTTTTCTCTTTAATTTGGAAGTCTTCAGTCTTGAAGCTGACGCAACCACTGTTCCCACGCGGCAGCTGTGAGGTATGACTCATCGCATCTGAATAAAAAATTTCATCCATCAAATAAAACCCCCATGTGAAGTGTGGACTTGGACAAACCCAAAAAAAATATTTTAGCAAACAAACAAAGAATGGCGATTCTCCCTTGTGAACTCTTAGAGGACATCCTCCGTCGGCTTCCGGTGAAAACCCTCAAGCGATTTCGTGCTGTGGCGAAATCTTGGTGTTTTCTGATAGATAGCGAGAATTTCATCAAGTTGCACTTGCATCACTCTTTGATTAAGAACTCTAATCGTAATTTTATCCTGGGAGGACTAGGCCTTTACAGGATAGAGTTGGATTCTCTCAACAAGGCCGAGCCCATCAAGCCCCCGTTTTATTACAAAAGTGTTGACAGGATCTCCAATTCTTGTAATGGTATAATTCTTGTTATGAGCGAGCCTCCTGTTTTATGGAACCCTTTTTCAAGAGAATACAAGGTTTTGCCCGATTGTTCTGTTGAACATCCGACTTCGTTAGAATCTTACTCCAAGACTGCTTATGGGTTTGGCTACAATTTGCGAAATGATGATTACAAGGTTGTTAGGGTTGTGGAATTTAGGCACAAAATAACCCATGCTTGGTTGGCTTCTGAGACTAAGATATATGGCCTTAAATCGAATTCTTGGAAAAAAATTGAGAGTTTTCCTTATCCCCTGCCATTCTTGAGGGGGCCCTGGCGCGTGCATGTCAATGGGGCGTTGCATACCCTAGTGGAGGATCCTGATAATATAGATTCTGGCAGAATCATGGCTTTTAGTGTTCAGACCGAGAAACATTATCAGGTGATGATGCCTCCAGGGATTCGGATCAGGGGAGTTGAAGTTAATTTGGATGTGATTGGAGGGTGTCTTTCCATGGTTTGTACTAACAGGTATAGGGTTGTTATTTGGATTATGAAGGATTATGGAACAAAGGAATCATGGATTAAATTGCTGTCAATTAGTCCGCCTGCAATAGAACGGAATGATTATTTGAAGCCCTTGGTGTATTCAAGGGATGGTCATAAGGTTCTATTAAATTGCGATGATAAGCGGCTTGTTTGGTATGATTTGAGAAAGAAAACCATTGATAATGTTTCTGTAGAGGGTTTGCCTTTTGTGTTTTATGCTGAAGCTTGTGTTGAGAGCCTTGTTTCACTTAACAGCCAGGATGAAGTCAGAAAGCAGGGACAAAAGAAAAAGAAGGAAAAGATGAGGAATAAAAGGTGAAATAGTAGTATTACGAATATTGCTTTATCCGATCGCATAGGTATTCTATGTGTCTTGCCTGGTGTTGACTTGTATGGTATCTACTCAATCAACTGGGAATAATATTTTTTGATTTGAACTACTTGCAGCTGGAAGATCAGTGTCGTTTCTGATACGATTTTCATTATTAAAAAAGTTGTGACTTATGGAAGAATTGAGTTAGCTTCTAGTGTCAAATGCTGCATTGGTTTTGTTTGCTTCCCCTATTATTATTTTTAGGTTACTTAGTAATAGAACTTTGTTTAATGCTGTTCAGGGTATAAAATTATCTGGGTTTTGGCTATCATATTGGCAGACAACACTGTGAATATGACTGATCAAAGAAAATTTGATGCATATATCATCAACTTCTCTTTTTAGTCTGATCTTGAAATGTCATCTCATGAGTCTCCTTTTTTAGGGATGATTTCTTGTCTGAGGGATTCAAGTTGGTTCTCTAACAAAGAGAGCGGAAGAAAACCACATGAACTGAAGGAATAAGAGCAATTGGAGGAGGCAATAAAGGTACTGTAACCTTGTTATCATGACATGTCAATTGATGCCAGCATTATTGCTTATATCCTTACAGTTATGTGTTGGGTTTCAGTTCTGAAGTATTATCCTTATACTAAGGAGTAAAGTAACGATAATGGGTATTGCTGTGAATGAGAAACTTCTTGAGCATCGGCAATCATTTTGTTTGTGTCAACTTGATGCTAATTTCTCTTTACTCTTAAGACTTGTTACCTCTTGGCACAAGTTATGAATGGGAAAGATCACTTACATGGAGCAAATTATCATCACAGTCCCTATTTATATATTGTGCGAAACAGATGGCATCTTTTTCATTTGAGTGTAATTATTATATATGATGTTGCACGTCAATATGAGTGTTTCCTGAGTATGCATACTCTGATTTGTGTTATTTGAACTTAGTTTAATAGGATGTTTATTTTGCTTGCATTGCATTGTATAAAGTTAGGATACTGTTGTTGTGTGGTTGATTTGAATTTATCCCCCTTCCAAGTGTTAATGTATGTGCTTCAAACGGGGAATTATTTGCTGACAGTATCTTTAAGTCAACAAGAAAATTCTGCGCTTCTCGAAATTGATCAACTTTAGTTTCTCATATAAAGAAATTGAAAAGAAATATCACAACACTGCAAACTGATTCAAGAAGAAAATGAGGATTGGAGTCGAAATTTATGGGTAAATGCTTAATTTAAAAAAAATCTAAAAATGTGTCATATGCGAAAACAAATTATCCAAGAGAGATATCCTGTTTGGAGAGAAACTTAGATATATAAATTAGATTTGATGCCTTGATTGTAGTTCAACTTATGGACATAATAAAAACCTGATAGCATCAAAAGAAAAAAGTCGAGAAAATAGAATAATTTTATCAGCCATTTACAACTAAATGAAAAAATTTCATTGACAAAAATCTTTCCAAAACCCAAAAGAGAGTAACAAATTCATAGAGAGAAGAGTAACTATAAAATTTATGTTGAGAGATAGAAAACAAAAAACCTGGTACTAACCAAATGAATCAATAAATCAGCTGCACATTATAGATGACATGATACCATAACCAAAAAAAGAAAAAGAAGAAGGAAAAAGAATAAGAAGAAGAAGAAAAAGAAATCAAAGTATGATAGAATAGCAATAATTATTGATTGAACCAGAAAGTATTAAAGTTACATTTTTCCCATAACCCAAATAAATTAACAGATTTAAGATAAACAAAAAGAACAAAAGGAACATAATGATTGAAAAGATAAAAAATGATGAACAATGTTGAGAATATAAAAAACTATTGCAAAATAAAATTTTAAATATTAAAAAAAAGCTCAAAACTCTGTTGAATTATTTGAAAAAGTAGATGTAATACAAGCAAAGATTAACCACACATATATAAAGGAAAACCGTGTTCAAGTACTATTTAACTTTTTTCCCAAACTGTTCTTGTTTGGTATATCTAAACTTAAAAACAAAAATAAAATGAAAAGGAAGATCAAGATCTGTATCAATAGTATGACTAATTTCAGTTTGTTAAAATATTGATTATAAAAATTAAAGATAAATATGACTTTTACGTATCAATATTAGGAGGGAAAAAAATATAAGAAGATGTGAAAATGTGAATCCTCTGTCTTGGTTTTTCTTGTTTTTTTCTTCTTGCTCATCTTATTGGGGAACAGGTAACTTAATGGACCTTGTGTCTTGGTTAATCTTTCTTCCTTCGGTCTAATGGAAGCATTTAGCTTGAACTGTTCTATTAATTCCATTTAAGTAACACCTAAAAGACTTTCTGTGGTTTATAATTCTTAAAGCTCTGATACCTTTTTCAGCATTGTACTTCATTCTTGCTCTTGCGTATTTGAGATGAAAGTCCTACCGTGCTAGTTGAAACCGTGTAAACCTTTCTGAGATTTAATAGTGTGGGCTTGGAGCTTCCCTTTAGTCACTAATTTGAGTGTGTTTGCACATATCCTGTGACCTCATACTATTTATTTGGCATTTATTTTATTACTCTGGTGGTGATGTCTTCAAGAATAATCACTTATCATCACCTAAATCACAAAATGAATATTGTTTCAACACGAAATTCAGATTGTGTTTTGACTGCTGGACGGTAATGGACTCAGGTGATCAAGAGTAACTCTAAAAAGCTCACTCGATTCTTCTGTCAAAATTTTAACATTCATGGTTCCCAAGCCAGCAGTCATGGTAGAGCCGGTGGTAGTATATCAACAAGGCACTGGTCTGCATTAAGGAGATTAATGGAGCAGCAACAAACGGGGGCTCCCCTGGCCGCTGGAAAAGCTGGGAATTCATTTGGCAGGTAATGTTGCTGATCACAGCCCTCATTGTCTTTTGCGGTTTGCAGCAAAAGCTGGACAGCCGGAAACTTCTGCACGGTCAATTGGCCAGCCTGGCGTTCGACCCTTTTGATTTTGTGCACTTCTTTGAGTTCTACTGGTGGAAGATCAATTTTCAGTGGACATTTGCCAGTAAGTCTATTTTCGGTAACGAGTGTAGAGCAGGTTTTTGTTTACTATTATAAAGTAATTTGTACTAGTTCAAATGGTATATCTTGTGATCGTTGGTGATAATCTCTTTCAAGACTTTTACGAGTGATAGGTTTCTTAGTTGCTTTTGTACTTCTATTTCTTGATGTATAATTGCACATCTATACCATCTGTATCTGGACGAACATGGAAGTTTCCTTATTTTCTGGCAAAGTTTGTTTCAAGATTTGAGACTCAGACAGTACTTGGAACTAATAAATTTGGGTCGCTTTTGATACCCCTACATTTGATTGAAGGCCAATAAAGATGAGAAAGATTATGTAACTTTGCCCCTTTCTCTTTTGATGTTAGAGATTGGGAGAAGAATTAATGAGAAAAAATGTAATTTCATACTAGTATGTTTATGTATGTATAATTGTAGCTTAAGAAGACATATATGGAGATAATTATTATTATTATTATTATTATTATTATTATAAAATGGCTTGTTTGTTTTGAAGAATGGGAAGAGGGTACTTTGAAAATATTTTGTGAGTGCTCTAGATGATAATATTGGGAAATGTATTACTATGTTTTGCTTTATTTTCTGAATTAATAATAATTGGGCAAAATGAAACCAAATAGAGGTTTTCGGTCCGTTTGGTTTCATTTTCAAAGTTTATTTTTATATTTTTTTAGTATTTAAAAATTAAAATTATTATCTTTTATACATTTTTATTAAATATAATTTTCATTGTCATTTTTTAAACACATTTTTCAATAACTTATATATTTTATTACAATAATTTATATATCTTCTCTCTTTATTTTATTACAATTATCTTTCTCCATTTATAAATTATCTTTTTTAATAATTTATTTAAATATAAACTCATTTTTAACTTATTTTCACTAATTATTTTTTTAAATTTTATAAGTGATGAAAATAAAAAATAAGAATGAAAATAAAATCAAACAGGTCCTAAGGCTTTCTTGATTAAAAAAAAAGAAAGCTCAAACATTAATGCTAGACTAAGTGTCTGTGGAGTTTTGTTTTCACTCCTTAATTTTATTCTCTTGAAAATAAAAATAAAAAATTATCGACTTTTTTTTATAGGTTTTTTTTATTCTCAAATGATTTTTCAAATACATTTTTGCGTTCTCTCTCCATTTTCACATTTTTTTCCCTATTATCATTTTTCACGATTTTTAATGTAAAAACACACAATATCCAAATATATATCATTTTTAACTTTATAGTTTATACAATCATTTTATTTTAAACAAAACAGCTAACCAACATTTTATTTTCAAATTTAAACTCATAACTAACTTTTTACTATTTGAATATGACATAAAACCAAAAATAGCTTTAAAAAACATATCCAAGCTGGCTCTAACTAAACTACATAGACAGAGTAGCTTTTGAAATCAACTCATCAAGCCTACAGATAAAAGCAAGGCACCAACCTCCCTTAATTCATTGTCATTACCAAACAATTAGCCTTTAAGCAAAAGTATTGATCTAGTTATGCTCTGGAATGGTTGATCACGATTAAGGTTGCCTTAATTAAGATTGCTACCTTTTAAAATAACCACTTTCCCTCTTTTGAGCATTGTTCGAAGCATAAGCATGCTATAAATCAAAACGTTAAGAGGTCATTTTGCCACGACACTTCTCAAATTACCCAAAAAATATTCTCAAAATATTTTACTCTTTCTATTTTCAAAAATAAATATAATCATTACATAAAATGTATATATTTTCTCATATTATAATTATATTTATTAAAATATAAATATAAAATTATTTATTTCACTCCACCAATAGTATATAAAAGAATTGATTTAATATCTACTGTTCGATTCAAACCCTAACTATCTCATCCCTAAACAAAATCAAACATACCAGAACAATCTCTAACGATCCCCAAAACAAGACAAAACATACTTCATATATTATGTTTCAATCCCACTTCTCAAAACATGCTTTCAAAATTATTTTTAACAAAACAACCAAAATAAATGCCAAATGAAGTCTTAGTTTAATAGGATTCAGTTTAAAGAATAAAAAAAATATATATTAAATTTTTTCTGTGCCCGTTTATTTTTGTTGTATGACAATTGCTAGTTCGATTTTTGTGATATATATATATATATATATATATATATATTGGCTATTTATTTATACATGTACTAAGAATTTGATTGTAAAATAAATAAGTTGTATGCTTCGTGGACTTGATGATTGGAGAGAAAAGCTTAAAGGTCGGTTAAGCCATTTCTTGCATGGTTATGTATAGCGGTGTTCTCGGTTTGGTTTGAATGTGACATAAAGTTAATCGATTCAAACTATATAGTGTATATTGAATTGGTTAGATTTTTATTATAAATTTGATTCAATTCAATTCATTTTAAATCAATTTGGATTGAATTGATTAATTTAATTTTTTAATTTAAATTTTTAATTGAAATATTCAACTAGTTACTATTAATAATTAAATTAATTTAATCAATCGATTTTTAAATTTCATTTAACTATCATATCACATTAATCTTGTGGAATAAGTTAAATTATGTAAGAACACGCAACTATAAAGTTAAAAGTCCACAATAATTATTCATATATATTTGATTTTTGAAAGTGAAAAAATCTTATGTTTAGTTTATTTTAATTTATTTGTGTACTTTACAATTAAGATATATATATATATATATATATTTATATTATTAGTATATAAATTTCAGTTCGGTTTGGATTAGATCGATTATTGAGATTAAAATCGAAAACCGATCCAATTCAATTGGTTTTTAAAAAATAAATCCAATTCAATTAAAAAAAGTTTAATTTTGATCGATTTTTAATTTTCAATTTTTTCGATCACTGTATTAATATTTTTTAAATTAAATTGAATTTGAACACCTCTAATTATGTAGAAAGTGTAAACAAGGTCAAATGAGTCTACACAAAGTATTCTTCCAAAATTGCTAATATGATAAAGCATATTATATTTGTGAGAAGCACAAAATCACACGGATGTGATCCTGACTGTGTTGCTTGATTTATTAAGTCGTTTCTTTTGTAGGTTTCTATAAAAAAATTTGTAAATGAATTAACAGATTCCTTTTCAAAAGTGATTCATTGTTTTCCTGAACTTACTGATGATTCTGATTGTATGTCTTGATTAATTGAATCATTTTATTAGATTCCTATAGAAGCTTTTGTAGATGAGAATTAATAAATTTTCTTCTAAAGCAATTCATTCTTCTCAGGGGATCTTTTATTTTCTCTTATCACAAGAGTGCATAGGATTAATAAATTTTTATTTTGAAGCGATTCATTCTTTTCGAACATGAACATTATAATTGGTTTAAGAATTTTAACTAGGAAAAAAAATATTAGAAAAAAAGAAAATAAAACAAAAAAATAAAAAATCTCAAATTTGTTTGATTGTTAAAGAAAACAATAAAGAAATGAATGAGGAAAGAAGGAGTGATGAAAGTGTAAGAGGACGAGAGAGTATTTCAATTCATTTTCCTCACCATTTTGTAAGGAAAAATCATTTTCTTCAAATACACTATATATATTTCCTTAAGTTTTCCTTTCTTTAGTATTTTCCTTACCAATCAAACAATCAAAAATATTTTTTTAGCATTTTCTTTTCTTTTCCTTACCAAAATCCATGAATTGAACATAGTGGGAGTGAATATGTAATTTCTCTCGTCACAAGAGTGCATAGAATTAATAATTTTTTCTTCTGAAGCAATTCATTCTTTTTGAACGTAGAGGGGATTTGTAATTTCTCTCATCATAAAGGCGCATTACATCCCAAGATAATATTTAATCTCCAAAATACATAACATAATAACATCATATGTGTGTGTGTGTGTGTGTGTGTGAAGAGTTAACATAATACAAATATAGAACTACTCTTTTATTCATTTCAAAGCTAAGGATCACATTAAACCAGACCACAGCAGACACCTTTTAATCCTCTTGGGACCAAGAAATTAATCACACCACAGAAAATATGGGACACTTTTCTTGAACCGCAATAAGAGTGATTCAAACAAGTGCACCAAATTCTCCTCAAAAAGCACCCATCTAACTTGACCCATGAGACAGAGCCTCCATACGTGGATTCTGCTTTTCTAAAACCCCAATACAGAATATAGCAGGAACATAAAAACAGGGAAAAAAGAAACGAAATAAATGATAAACTTAACCAACTTTGGCATGCAGCCTAAAGGGGTTAAGTACTGGATTCTGCTACTTCCACTTCACACATAAATTCCTCACTCCTCAGTTTTCTCAGCTGGAACTTCTTCAGTTGACTTCTCCACCGCTTCAGCCGGGGCTGCAGCCTCCTCTTTCGCGGCGGCTCCTTCGAGGGGAGCTGAAGCCTCAGGCTCAGCCGCCGGCGCCTCTTCAGTGGCTGCTTCTTTGGTCTCCTGAACTGCTGCCGGCTCCTCTGGCTTCTTCTCTGGAATTGCTTCTTCTGTTTTTTCCACCGCCTTCTCTTCCACTGAAGCCTCCTTGGTCACGGTTTCTGCGGCTGGTTCTTCTGCCGCAGCTTTCTCAGGCTCAGCTTCTGGAGCCGGTGGCACAGCCTCAGGAGCAGCTGGTTCCTCCGCCGGAGGAGGAACTTCTTCAGTTGCTTCCTTTGGCGGTACTTCCTCGGTGGCCGCCTCGGGGGCTGGTGCCGCAGCCTCCTCCTCCTTCTCTTTCTCTGGAGCGGCTGGTGCCGCAGCAGCCTCCTCCTTCTCTTTCTCTGGGGCGGCGGTAACTTCCTTAGCTGGAACAGGTTCTGTCACCGGTACTGAAACTGCTTCAACCTACAAATAATTACAAGGAAATTTTTCTCACAAAAGAAAAGCTAAAAAAAAGTTGATGATCTTATAATAAAAAAAAGTTCTTCTATTACATGTTCTTTTTTCCCTTTCCTTTTTCTTTTTTTGTAATGTAGAATTGGATCAAGTTATTGCCTTTCTTTATGTTTACCAGGAAGGTGGTTAATATCAATAAAGATATCCAAATATTGGGACTCAAATTTAAGATCACAAATATTGGGCTAATCCAATTGAGTTCTTGATCATCAAAAGCTTATTCAACATTCAAGTTGCACCAAGAGAGGATCTAAATAAAGATCAGATCATGCGTATTACTGGAAAAAAAATGAGGGACAGATTGGGGAAATCTAACAAATCCATCAAAAATATTTTTGATATCGACTCAAAAAGTTTGATCTCATAGATGATCCAAAGCAACAACAGTTAATCAAGACTTCTCAGAGTAGTACCTCAGCTGTGGCCATTGTGTTTATGATCAAGAATTACTGGAAGAACAGAAGATGGGCTGTGACGGGAAACTTTAGAAAGAGTGGATATAAAATGTATTAAAACTCTGTGAGTGTGGGGATGGAAATGATCAAAGAGGGCTATTTATAGGGATGTAAAATCAGCTGTGCAAAAATTAAATAATGGGGAAAAAGATGGATGGAAGCACGAAAGAATCTTTGCAAATTGACATGATCTTGGATGTGTAATAATGCATAGGACATGCACATTAGGCAGGTTTGGTTGTAAATTGTTTTTGCTTTACCAGGAAAAAAATAAAAATCAAATCTTGATGAGGCTTTTCTACTTACTATTTAGTAAAATTTTATTACATTAGGACCTGTTGAGTGGGCAAGGGCACATGGTGGAGGCCAATTCAAATTTGCTTATTCATATATTTTTTCTTGAATGGCTTGTTCTGTGTTTTGTGCAGTAGTGCATGGAGGTGGCTATCATCATCATCTCATGCTATCATGTTCAATAAATTTCATCAAAAACTTGCCCTTTTTCTCTTGGTAATTCAAACTTTTTTTCCCCCTTTTAACCTTTCCTCTCTTTTAAATGGCATATTGTGTTTGGCTAAACTTCTATATTTTATGGAATATTAATTTTTATTATAAAAATACTTTTAAAATATATAATTAAAATAAAATTTTAAAATATATAAAATAGTGGTAATGTCAATTTTATAATTAATATAATTAAAATCAAATAAATTTTTAATTTTAAAAATATGTAAAGAATTTTAAGTTTCTTTAAAAGAGCTTATAAGTTTCATTTTTTGAACAAAAAATTAAATACTTTATGACATTTAATAAGCTCCAAACATCATATAAATTATTTTGAAGAATTTAGAAGCCCACTCAAATATCTCCATCTTAATTCATGTAGACTTGTAACAAATCAATGGTGATTCTTCCAGCATTTTTAACACTTGAGATGATGCAATTTAAAAATGTAAATACTTTGTGAAGAAATCAAACTGTACAACGCAATTTATCTTGGTCAGCTGCTATATTACAACGGCTTTGGTTTTTAGTTAATGTTTTATCTTTGACATCATAAGGTATATAAAATATTAAGCGTTTAATTTTTCAATAAATACTTTAATTAAATAAATATTTAATTATAAATTCCATACGCATAACTCGCATTCATAAAGTATAATTTTTTTTAATGAATTTTCTAAACTCCTAAAGGGCATTTTGTACAATTCTTACCCAATTTGCATCTCCTAATTGTATTATGAGCACATGTTTCCCATTAGGTGGTTTTCAATCCGATTATAAAAAATTCGAGGTATTGATCAAATTTCATTTTTTCATAGTAGATTTTGTGAGAATTTCGAAGCTCACATGACATAAGCCGCATTTTTCCCCATATAAATCGTGTAACTTGACTCTAGCAACACAAAATCGTAATTTTAGGGGGGGAGGGAAGGAAAGAAAATACACGATTATTGGTATTGCGAAGCCGTGGAGATTACGATTGTAAATACGTCTTTTTGGCAATTGAATACGGTCGTCAAAATAGCTTACATAAAATCATTACAATCTAATCCCTATGATCATAGCCATCAATTATCGCGCCATTTCACTTGAATGTTTGTGCATTTCCCGCAAATTAAGTTAGGGCACCCCATGACAATATATGAAATTAGATTTAATTTATTGATCATTAGATTTAAATTACTGCATTGATCAAGAGTCATATATACCTTTTCATTAAAAAGTGTATTATATAGAAATGTCTATTCAAATTCTATATAAACATCAATTATGCTACAAAAATAAACCAATCTATTCCAAATACTCTTATTCAATTTTCAATAATGCTTGTTTTTGAAAAACTTTTGACATGAGACATTGTAAAATTTCGTTGAAATGCTTCAAATTTATCATATCTTAAATAATTTGTCATATCACTCAACAACAAAATTGGTGGGGAAGGGGGGAGTCAATTGATTACGGTCTTTTTTACGAAGAGAAATATTTTGACTTAATTTCACAATTTCTAGAATAATTTATTTTATAACTCAGCAATAGAATAATAGTAAAGACAAATACCACTTTAAATAAATTAATTGCATGCTTCAAATTTATAAATTATGATTTATCAGTCTGTTCTTTAAATTGTTAAAAAATATTCAATATATATTGCACACACTGATCTGAATGCATCCAAATTAATGCCCGTAATTTTTACTATAGTAAAAAAGAATTAAAAAAGAAAAAGAAAAAGAAAATTCTAGGTTTTCCAATTACATCTTAGATAATTCATTTTTCCACATTCATAATCATAAGAGCAAGAATCTTATACAAAAAAATAAAAAATAAAAAATAAAAAATATTGATGACAAAATCATAAGGAAATTAAGGGCCATACAAATTTACTAATGTGGTCAAAATGAGAATGTTTAACAACTTGAAAAAACAAGCAATTGATGAGTACATATGTGGACTAGGGCTAAAATCTAAATGAGGGGCGGTGCCTTTTGGCGGGCCCACACCGCCAGCTATGACCATTACCCGTCAAAAGGTCCCCTCTACCAGATGCTGACGTGGCGTCGCTTTCGATTTTAATTCGTCCGATCTGATGAAAATTTTCCCAGCTTTTTACACTTGGAAACCGCCCTTTCCCTAAAAATGCAATTGTTGTGGGGCCCTGCCTGAGATGCTTTATGAGTCGTACGCTCGTGACATGGGTCCCACCGCATGCCGTCAAACGGCGCCACGTTGGATCACAGTCATACGCACCTCCCTCGCTAATCTCAAGGTACTATATAGTATATAGCATTTGTTTATAATTACGGAAATTCTAGTGAACCAATTTTAAGAAATATTATTTTAAGGATTTATTAATTGAATTCAACCAAATAGAACTGAATTAAAGGGCTCTCTCTCTCTCTCTCTCTCTCTCTCTCTCTCTCTCTCTCTCTCTCCGAGTATAATTTGACTTGTATTTGCCATTGTTTTTCATACAAAAAAGTAAGGTAATGTTTGGTTAAATTTTATATGTTTTGTGTTACGTATTTTGAGATAATAAATTTTGGGAGTGGAGTTGGGGATTGTAAAAAATGTGTTGAAGAATTTGATGGATTTTTATTTTTATTTTGGAGAATAATTAAAAAATTATTTTAAAAAATTTTGGTATGTTTATTTATATTTTGAAAAAAAATTAAATCAATATTTTTTTTTATTAAATTTTTGAAGTGAAAATGAAATTGAATAATTTTTTATAGTAAGAACAATAGTAAAATATATATAATACATATATATTGAAAAATGAAAATTTTTTGGGGATAATGAATTATAGAAAATGGTATTTTGATAACATTTAATTTGGTATTTTAAAGAGAGAAAAAAAAATATATTTGGTTATATTTTGTCAAAATATAATCAAACATAACCTAACATTTTGTTCTAAAAAGAAAAAGAGAATTTGCTAGAATAATAAAAAAACATGGAATGTACTTGATGAGGGTATATTTATTGATGGTAGGGTTATTTGATCGTGCCTAACCTCTTCAGGCAACTGCTCGAAGTCGTGAAATTGTTCATAATTTTTCTCAACTGCACCGTATGGTTGGATGAGGATCCTCAATTTTTGCATTAACATCCCTCATCCCCGTACCTCTTTCATCCATTTAACAAAGTGTTGCTTAAGGCGTAATCCTTGCGCCCGACTAGCTTCACAAGGTGGCATAAACCAGTCTTCACAAATATTCAATCAGATTGGACTCGCAAACCAATTTGAATTGACCTTTATGAGTGACTAATTATGTTTTCTATGTTAAATCTTATTTAATTTTAGATATAGTTAATAGTTTGACCTAAGTCCGTTGCCCAATATGGCGTCATAGCTTAATTCATTATCAAATTGTCTAATGACATGTAACTCAGTGGTATCAGTTTAATGCTCGAGTCTGAATATATTTCTTTGTGCACCTTATGTGCATAGTTTTTCCTAATATGTAGGAAGTCTTCTGTTCGAGCATGAATGGACTACTTTTTGCACCTGATGTGCATAATTTCCCCTAATATGTGGAACGTCTCTATTTGATCATGAATTGGCTCATTTGTGTATTTTATGTACATTATGTGTAGTTTATACTTTTATTTATTTGAGTTGCGAATAAGAAAATATTGATTATTGAAAAGATAAAAAAAATTCTTTATTTGTAATGCTCTTTCAAAAAAAAAAAAATGTCAAACAACTTAAACTTAGCTCTAACTAATACTTTTTTTTAAAAAAAGTATTACAAATGATGAATTTTTATTCTTTCAATAAATTAATATTTTTCTATTCTCAATTCAATTAAATTGAAATATAAACTACACATAATGTACAAAGAAGTCCATTCAAGCTCGAATAAGAAACCTCCCACTTAGTAAAAGAGACTAATGCAACTGAATCGCATGCCACCAGACCTATGGCCTTCACTATTATTAAAATTTGTGATTACCGTTGAGTTGGTATATATAAATGATACTATTTTCTCTTACGAAATAGGTTCTAAGTTGGATTTCAATTGCTCCCTATTTCTATCACATCGTATTATATACAAAAAGGAAAGTTGTAATCCTTCTAAATTCATAAAAATAAAAGAAAATTTACTCTCTTGCATCACATGATGCAATTACATAACTTGTGTTTTAGTACCTTTTTATAAAATAGAAAGCATAGTTTAAAGGGAGAAATACAATTGTGTGAGCAAATGAACATAATATTTGAGTAGATGTTTTCAAACGCAATTGCACTATTCAATTACTATATTCTAGCTCCTACCATGTCAACATGGATACCCACTTTTCAACCAACTGTTTGTCCATTTTAATGCCGCTTCATAGGTGGATATAGGCTTTAGTCCAATGGCTCTATAAAATATCAACTATATATTTAAGCTTTTGTTTTAAGAAAAAATTTCATATATATTAATTTTGGGAAAACTGTCCAAATGAGCCTATAAACTTTGATATTACTAATGTTAATATTCAAACCATCATTAGCTATCCATTTGGTTTTATTTCCATAGTCATTTTTTTTATTTTCTGTTATTTCATAAATGAAAATTATAATTTTTTAGAAAATTGCACCTAACATTATTTTTATTTTTATTTTCAAAATATATTTTTTAATAACTTTATATCTTCTTTCTCCCCCTACAATATATTAAAACTAACATAATCATTATATTTTTAATATTTTTTTCAAATATAAATTTATTTTTAATTCATTTTTACTAATTAATTTTTTAAATTTTAAAAATAATGAAAATAAAAATTAAAAATAAAAATAAAACCAAACAGCCCCGACAGCCAAATGAGGTAATACCACCCATGCCTCGCTAAATGTGTACACGCTGTAAAGATGAAAACTTTGATGGGAAAAGTAGGACGGTGGGATCGTCCCCACCAAGGGGACCCGCAGTGGTTTGCGGATTAGTGGCAAACCGTAACAAGAACCACTTAGAGGGTGCCACGTGGAGGTCCAGGTATCCGGCGAAATAGCGTTTCATGGCTTTTAGCATTTGGTTTGTACATCAGTGACTATCCTATGATGTACGTGATTCCAGGGTGGACCCACCTCCCACTGATCTTTAGAGGGCTTAATTTCAATATCAGTGCATCATTTGAGCTTTGACGTGCCCCTAAGTGGAATTCAGGTGAGAATTTGTGGTTTAATCGAAACAGACTTGGACAGGGACCCATCAGTCCTGCAGAACTAAGGAGACGTTTGGTTTTTTTTTTTTTAAGGTATTTTTATTTTTTGGTGAAAAAATAGTAAAAAATTAGTTATATATGTAATTTTAAAGATGAAATGTTATTTGAAATATTTTGTTTAAAATGAAATGATTATGCAGCGTTGAAAATAAATTATATTTGAATATTGTTGTGTTTTTATATTAAAAGTTGTGCAAATGAAAATGTGAGCAAATAACGTGTGAAAATAGAGAAAGAGTATAATAGTGTGTTTGACAAAATATTTAGAATGAAAATATCTGTAATAGTAGAGAAGTTGATAATTTTCAATTTTCATTTTCAGGAGAATGAAAATGATCTTTGGAAACAAAATCAAACAAGCATTAAACCCGTTTAATTTTGTTTTCACTTTTCCTTTTTATTTTTTTCAAAAAAAAAATAATTATCAACTTTTCTCTCTATTTTCACGTCTTATTTCACCCATTCTCATTTGCACTGAGCCCAATTGTGTGGCCTTATGACTCTAATGAGGACAATATGGGGACTAAAACAAACTCATTTATATCAATCCTAACCCTAAATCGAAGATGGGTTTGAAGTCGCATGGAATACTCAGATCATTTGGGGATGATCCTCCTGGCAAAATTTAAATGAGATTTTTTTTTTATTTACATCACTTTTAATACAACAACATTTAAATACATCTTATTTTCAACTATATATAATTATTTTATTTAGACAAAATATTTAAACAAATTTCATTTTGAAATCTAAACTCATAACTAAGAAAGCATTACTGTCGTGTGATCGAACAATTCTAATGATCCGATTAGTCGCTTTAAAACAAGAAAGGGATACACATTGTCTCTTTGTTCCAATAATTTAGACCTATGTCAGCTTGATTTTAAAATGTCAGAAGATGAGTTTAAGGGGGCAACGCTTAATTGAGTACTCAGTTGAGCCAACACTCAATAAAGCGAGGAGCCTTCAGCTCAATGGTTATTGACCTAACTAGTTGAAGTGAGTTCCCTGACCTATAGGGGCGAGATCGAGAAGAGTTGAGTAGCTCGAGTAGGGGTTGAAAATACATGATTCAAGCATAGAGAATAATTATTCAATTAAAAAAAACGTACGAAGAATACTTGAGAAAATTGGAGTATTTCTAATTTTAGAAGAGTCATACTAAAAATGGGCACGATTAAGTAACTGTTCCTGAGGTTATAGATAAGATAAATCCATGAGCCTTTGTCTAGTATATCATTTTTTAAATTCGATCTATATTTTAGTATTAGATCATTATTTCATTATTTATTTTTTCAACAAGTTAAATTAGATTATTCAATTAAGTATTAAAGTGGAAAGAAAACACAATCCCTAACTTTGTTTCTTGGCAAATTAGTTCTCAAGTGCAAACATAGAAGGGAGCTTGATTGCAAGATTCAGTCGTCGAGCAAAGATAATGGTTTGTCTTAGTGATCTAATGGTGCCAAGTGAAAGAACCATTGCATAATGAATAAAAGTGACTCCTTGTCCTAGTGCGTATAGCTCAAGGCAAGAGCTAGCATAAGCAGACGTGAAATCAAAAATTAATTTTTTATTGTCCCTTATAAAGAATGTGATCAGAAATTCATAATAAAGTCCAACCATAACGATCAAATTGACTATCTTCATGCATAACGATACTTGTTGCTTGGTAGAAAAGGATTGAAAAATTATCACAAACCTCCTCTATTTTTTTTTATTGCAATTTCAAGCATTTCAATATATTATTATTGAATTAATTAATTGTTATTTTACAAGGATGAACGCTAATAACGTGGAGAAGTGAATAACCCATATAGAACAACAATATGTTGGAAAAAAATAATAATAATCCAAGAGTCGAGGAATAGTAATTAAGAATATTGGATCTCTTTTATACTTTATTGAAAAGATTATCTTATACCTTAATTGTTAATTGAATTACCAAAAAAATGATCCTTTTTTTCTAAATGTATCCCAAAAATTTTTAAAATATAGTAAAGAAAAAATTATATTACTAGAACTTTCTAAACATGAAAAAAATTTACCAGGTATAAACATATATGTACACAGATATTTATATATATATTTGAAAGAATTAAAAATATCAAATATATATTACTTTATATATATTGAAAGTATAAACTATTTATTGTGTTTACATTATTATGTTAATATATACGATAATATATTTTTATTTTATATGAGTATATGTCTAATATAATATAAATATATAACATATATATATAATATACACGTTGAGTAGCCTGTGGCCTAGTGACATAAATTTTCCACATAATGTGGGAGCTCAAGAATTTGAACCTTAACAAACTCCAAATGTGTGCATGTGTATAAATAATATATATATATATATATATATAATATACACAAAAATATAAGCATCCAAAAATTTAAAACTTGTGACCTGCTTCAAGATTTCATTTATAATTTAACCAAACTCATTGTTACCACTAAACAAAAAGTTGCAATGGTTTTTTAATCAGTCTAATATTGTCTGCTTAAGAACATTAGCGAAAAATTATGAGAGAGAGTTGGGTTAAAAAGGAAAAACTTGCTAATAAATTCAAATTCAAATTCAAATTAGATTTGATTGAATACAAAGCAATCACGTAACGAATAAATTATATCTACTGTGTTATTGACAAATGATTTTTTTTAAATAAATAAATAAATAACTAATCACAGGTTGTAGCCGCCTAGATTCTGACGCATTTTCATTTTCCTAGTAGGACCCAATATTTCACCTTGTAAGATCATTTGCGCCTTGTTAGCAAAAAAGACAACACGCCCGATTCCAAAGATAAGAGGAAAACGTAAAAAGTAAAAGAAGAGATAAACACATCGCCTGTCTTTGACAAAGAAATAGCACCACGAAATGGAAAATTGCGCAAACCTTGATCGACCAGAAAATGACTCCCCAAAATGTTCAAAAAGCACTCTACATTATTAGCTTATCAGCTGTTATATCAAGTTCTTACGGAGTCGTAGAAGATAACGACACACATGCTATTCGTACTTTGTTTTTCTTCTAGGAGATCACGAAAGATATTAGTTTTGAAGGGCCATAATCTAGAATTGGAAAAATTATAGTGACCTTCCTTAATTGTGTATAATTACACAAATTTTCCATTTTGGTTTTAAAATAATACATACTTTCCTTATTACTCATTTTCAAGATCCAGCATACAAATTTTATTAGTGTTATATCACTAAAATCTACTTTTTTAAAAAAACATCCAATCATCTTATTGAAATTTCATACATTAAAAACTTATTAAACATAAATTTTTTAAAGAAATACTATTGAAACACCGAGAGATTAATAGCCTGGATTAAGTGGTGAAGTTCATAAAATTATGTGCGCTTACCACACTAACAAGGCCGTGTCTCCCGGCCGATTTGATGAAATCATGACAGGGAAACATAGTGCCTTCTTTTGAAATCTTCACCAGACAAGCCATAGAGTGCGGAGGGCCGAGGCTGATTTTCCAGCATGGTTCTTCAGCCACTTTATGGCAACATCAATTAAGTCCAAGGTTGCCACGGCTTCATGAGACATGCTTTTATATCCTGGTCCACCTTTGAAGGGCTGTCTGTTTAGTATCAGCATGATAACTGTCACCCACGTATATTTCAACTGAACCCAGGTCCAATTAGGAAACTGAAGCCAAGTTTTGAGTTAAGAAAGGACATGATTGATAGAAAAATAAAGTCTATTAGTACTTGCACAACAGCAATCAGGGCAACCTAGTATATCCTTACAGGATATTCTCTCAAACAAACAAATATATAAATCCTTTGAAGAAAAGGTTGGTAATATTTAAATAAGAAAACTGAGAACTATCGAGTAAGTTATCAAAATCGACATCAAGCAGACAAGCTGGTTGCATTTGCAGACATCTATGCTGGTATTTTGTATCCATACCAACTTCTTTGCTTATGGCGATCAACATGTGCGCCAAAGAGGCTACTAAAGTGAAGAACCTGCAATGATGCATGAGCACAGACTACTAGTACTCGTTATTTCTTATCCGACAAGTTTCTTCAATACTGCTACTGCCCGCTGCTCAAACTTTGGTAAGGCCCAGTCATGTTGAACAATGTCTAGATTGTCTTTCTCTGCGCCCAAACTCTGAACCAATAGTGCAAAACGTAATGTATCGGAGAATATCATATGCGTGTTAAAGCCAAAAGAAAGGAAGTGTATATTATTTGCTTGCATGAATGGATCTGTAGTTTTACTTCCAATGATTGTCTTAGTCAACTATCATTACTCAAGTGTTCATGCTAAAATTCGTAACATAAGCATAAGAAGATTCATGACAAAGGTGCCAAGCTGCTCTAATTGTGGCATATACGAAGGTGTGTAGCCAAACTTATTTAAAAGATTTTAGGCCCCTACGCCTTAGATCTTATTTTAAAATAAGCTCTCAAGGTAATTGGATAAAATAATATCTTAGTTTATAAGATGTTAGTAATGGAAATAAGATCTTAACTTATAACACGTTAGCAATGGCAATTTTGTAATTAAAGTTAAAAAAGTTTGTTAACATCTTAAAAAAGTTATTAACTCCTTACTTTATTAAAAAGAGGTTGCGTGATCCTACCATCTATGGAGTTTTTCAGCTCTTCTTTAAAAAAATTTATCAAACACTTTATGATATTAGCTCTCAATCATCTTATAAGATATTTTGAAAAACTTGTAAGCTCACCCAAACACCCTCTAAGCCTGCTATTTCTAGATAGTTCTATGCGGGTTGTTTAAAAGTCGTATGTTTTATCTTCAGCACCGATAAGAAAATTCTTAGTAACATATATACAAGTAGGTGAGGGGTTCTCCTGGCTTTTCATTTCCAGTAAACACAGAACAAATACTTAACTGTCACCCCCATGGCAAAGTAGATTGATGTAGGACAGCATTTGGGTTATGGTTTTGAAATATATAATAGACATTAGACAAGAAATACTGGGCTTATCCCCTACCCCTGTTGTTGCTCATCATACAAGCGGTTTTATTTACTTGTGGAACAAACCTACACCTAATGAAAAAGGAGTTTTGGAGGAAACCAAACATAGTAAATTGTTTTTCTGCACATGCATTACAGGAATAAAAGAATTTTAAGCCGTACCCTTGTAGGGTCGAATCCAAATCCTCCACTCATTTGCATCATACGCTGTGCATCATCTGTTGCTGATCATGGTGAAATGAGTATTGTTGTTAGTTTCCCATCATATCCAAAATACTCAACCCAAACAAAAATAATATAAAATTTTCCAGGCACACAATTTCTTTATAACATGCAAAAAGCAACAAGATGGACAATTATATTACAATGGAATAGAAGCTCAAGAAATACTGACCATTATCTTCTCCCAGTATTAGGCTAAAAAGACCCCTTAGCCCAAATAAATTGAGGAAATACCTGACGAAAATAAAGGCTAATCATCATATGCAGTCACACACAATTCTACCCTAGAATCCTACCTAATAGAAATTTTCATCAAACTGCTAATAAGTTGGAAGAATACCAGGATCGACTGCTAACATAGCTGACATCAACAGTACTCAAGTCTATACCATTTTGCAGCATTGCTCTGAATCTCTGGGTAAGTGGAAATGGAATCTTTGCTGGAAAACAATATGTGCAGTTACTCCTGTCAGTTTTGCTAGGATATGGAGCTCCATACATATAAGTTAATCCAATCGTTGCAAGTTTCCACATTCAAAGAAGTAATCTAAACTAAAAACTTTATAGATGAAGCACAGAAAGCTTAGGATCACCAAATTAGCTGTAAAACCAGTAAAGCACAACAAGAAAATAAGGAAAAATACAGACCTGCTACAAATCCCGAGAAGAAAAAGTTAACCCATGCAAAAGTAAGTGTCTGCACCCAATAAAACAGTAACCATGTTAAGAACGGCCGACCTTTCCCCCAATGATACAGAACAATACAACAAAGTTTACAAGAAACTATACCTGCGGTATAATCATTGAAAGATTTTTTTTCATCATATCCATAGCCATGTTTGGATCGGAAAACATCTGTGCCTGTGCATTCTGAGCTTGGCCCTTGGGTACATGTAGCAAGCCATTCTCCTGCAATTCCAAATCAAATGTTCCCCGTCAAAAACTAATGCAAAAATCAATGCTATCCATTGACCACGTCCCCAAAATATTTAGCTATAAGCCCCTATCAACTATGCCACTGTTTCAAATTAATGCAAAAATCAATGCTGCCCAGGAATTAAATTCCAAAACACTTAGCTACAAACCACTACCAAACTACGCCACTGTTTATAACTAATAGTTCCATCACTCTTAGATTTTGTTACTGATGCTTACTCGCATCTTTCTTTCTTATTCAACTTTATTCTTCTTCTTAACTTATGTTCTTAAAAATTTACATTATCAAGATAAAAAAGGGAACTTCCGACCATTGCGGGCAATAAAATTCTACCCTATACTTTTCCCTAACTACTTATTTACTCCCAAATTCACCAAAGCATAAATTTTGAACGTTTGATGACAAGTGAAACAAAATCATCAAGAAGATAAAAATTTCGAAAATAGAAACTCTGACCTCATTGCTGTAATAATATCTACGAGTGCGAAACGACTTCGGAGGGATGAAATTTGCGGCGGCCCTAAGATTTCTCGCCCTAATTATCACTTGCCTGAGAACAAAAACCAAGATCCAAAATTCAAAAAACATTCGAGCACTTAAACACCTATCCCTAACAAAAAGACAAGCAAACGTAAACTAGTACCCTTCTTTAATGACTTTGGCGTCGGGAACTTGATCGGAACGCATGAGCTTGGAGACGAAGTAACGGAGGACTCCGATCAGCACCATCACCACTGATAACGGTATCAACACCCAGTCTCTGATCGCTGTATCCAAAACCAAATCTTCCGCCATTGATTTTTTTCCTTTTTCAGCAATTGGAAATTTCGGATCTCCGCTCGGGCAGTTCTGACTTTGAGTTTCCTTCTGAACTTCGGAATATCCACGGAGGCGTAGTCTACTTTCTGGTCGTGATTCTATCTGAAGACAATTTATTGCATCCACTCCAATAGCTGGCCTAGGTAGAGCCCAACAACATGTTTCGTCTTATGGACCGATCCCGCAAATCCACATTGGGCCGCCCACATGAAGCCCAGATCAACTAATGGGTATCTTTATTAAATTATAATCTCATGGATAATGATCGAGTAGCACGCTTGAGCCCATATGGGCGTGTGTCCGTGAGTTCTAATAAAAATAAAAAAAATTATTTGTATTAATTATAAGGGATAAAGATATTTTGTCATTCAAACTATGCACATTTTTATGTTTTGCTAATTATTATTATTATTATTTTGTAACAATTGTCCACCAAGAATACAAGGGCTTGTTCTCCCACGTTTTGAGAAAATTTTTTCCAACTCTCAAAAAAATTTTAAAATGCAGGCACATTTCCTAATTTTTCTCCCAAAATACTATAATTTTTTTCCCAAAAAAAACCCTCACAATTCACTCAAAAAAGCCCTATACCCTAAAATGCTTTCATACCCCTTCATTTTCTCACTTTATCTTTCACATCATTCATTCATTTATCACCCTCTCACTTCACTCAAATATATATAT
>JACGDI010003151.1:2275272-2285425 GCA_014898725.1 Jacaranda copaia
TGTATATAAATATATAAATAATTTTTTATATATATTTTTTATAAACATTAAATATTATTCAATCTAGACCATTCATTTAAACAAAAAGATCCAACGGTTAATATACTAAAGGCATAATAGTCATTTTATATATAAAAAATAACAACCCCTCGCATTTTTAGGTGTGTGCACTCTACTTACGGTCTTAAGAAATTTTTCACCTATTTTTTTAAAAATATACAAGTGTTTCACCCCTTTTTTTCGTATCGGGTAAACCACAAAAATGAATTTTTTAAGAGGGCTGAAAATAGATTTTTCCTTTGCACTTCACCTGTGAGATAGGTCATTTAAGGTGCAAAAGCTATTGAGATACCTATTGAGCCCTACATGAAACTAAAACCAACTAATCCTGAGGAATTGATGAATGGAGAAACAATTTCAAAAGCTTGTTAGGAGATTAATCTATTTGTTACATACATGTTTAGACATAGTTTTTGTTGTTAGCATTATAAGTCAATATTTCATATATTCGTCAAGTCAAATTCACTTTGAAACAGTATATAGAATTTTGAGATGTATATTTAAAATGAACATTAGGCGATCTTTTGTTTGACAACCATGGCCGTTAACAAATTGAACAGTATATAATATTTGTATTGGTAGAAAATAAAATTGACAAAAGATCAACCTTTGGTTATTATACCTTTATTAGAGGTCATTCGACCACTGATACAATAAAAAGCAATGTGTTGTGCCAAGGAGTAGTGCGAAGGCTGAGTAAGAGTTCACGTCAATTGCTCATGGAATTTCTAAATTATTATACATTAGAAAACTTTTAAAAGATTTTAAGATCTCTAGTCCATTATTATGAAAATAAGCAGTATTTTCCAATTGCTCATAATCTAATTCTTCATGGTAGAACTAATATGTCGAAGTTGATTAGTACTTCATTAGAAAAATTAAAAGAGTAGATATTGGATTGATTTTTTTTGTTATATTTCAACCACTAAGTAAGTCTTACACATTTTAATTGAAGGGTTGCATAATTCATAAATAACAATTGAAGGATTTAATCCACAAACTGATAATAGAATATATATATATATATATATATATATCTAGCCAGTTTGAAGTGTTGGAAAGTTGGGCATGTGCTAGCTTAGTTATGACTGAAATCCTTGAGGAATGTCTATTTGTATACAATCTCTCAATTGCAAAGATAGGTTAATTCGTTAACAAATTAGTTAGGATAGCTTAAATTTCTTTCTCATATTTAAATTCTAAAGAGTTTGTAAATAAAAAAAAATGTGTAATAATATTTTATGGAGAAATACAATGGTGGTAGTATTATTAAAATCTAGTTCCCTATTTTCTGTAATATGACAAAATTATCGGCCTTTAAAATTAAGTGAAATTAAATTTTCGTGGAAATTTCCAAGGGAAAGAGTTCAGGGATGTGCTAAAAATATCTAATTTTAATGTTGTGCAATGCCATTTTTGGAATTTAAGTATGTATACAATGTCTTTTTTATAATAATAATAAAAAAAAAGTTACTGTGCATTTGATTAGAACCAACAGAATCGAAATTTTGGTTCGATTAATCTAAAATTTTGATTTCCAAAGTGGAAAATAAAAAAGTGAACTGAATTATGCTAATTTTGATTTGGTTTTTGATCAGTTCAAGCCCCCCCTCCTTTTTCTTTTTCTTTTTCTTTTTCCTTTTTTAAATTCTAAGAGTGGCATCACTATCTCCACTAATATGAGTGAAAATAATCATTATTACTCTTTGAAAACCATGATAGGATTCACAAAAAAAATTAAATTGAATTACTTATTTTGGGTACCAAAAAATGCGATGAAAGTTTATTTGATAAAAAATATTTGATTTTAGATTTGAATTGAATTGCATGTCCTTTTTGTACTAGAAAGTTTATTTGATAGAAAAATGTTTGTGTGATAATAAATTTGAATTGGATAAATGTTTGGTATTGACATGTTTGATAAAATCAATTTTGATATATTTTATAATAAGATGATAAAATTAATTTTTTTTAAAAATAATGACAATATAATTTTATTTTCTCTTCTCCCTTCTTCAATTTCACTTCTTTATTTCTCAATTATTTCACCTTATCAAAAGCTTCATTTTTTTTATTTATCCCAAAATTTTTAAAATACATTAATATTTATATTATTTAAAAATTATATTTATTTATTTTAAACGTAAAAAATTTAACAATAAATATAAAATTTACTAAAACTCCTAGCACATAATAAAAGATATTCCACACTTATATTAAATGATGTAGATACTTGAACATTAATATTTAAAAAGTTAAAATAAAAAGATCAATCCGATTTTTACTTTAGTTTAATTGAATTGAATTGATTTTTTTTTAAATCTTTAGTTCAGTTTCGATTAACTATGTAAAAAACCTAAATTGAACTAAAAACTAATTTTTTTAAATATAAAATCAAAAATCAAACTAAATACAATTTGACTTTGTTATTTATTTATTTATTTATTTATTTTTTTGTTCAATTCGGTCAGTATTGATTTTTCTTTACACTCCTACACTTATGAGACTTGCAGCCATGATGATGATTCATTTGGAGAAATGAGATTTGGTGTTTAGATAATGCCTATTTCAAGGATGTAAAATGTCAATTTCATTTTATTTTTGTTATTAAATTTGTTGGTATAATTTATAAATTTTTTATAAATCAAATTTCAACGCATCACTTCAATTTTATGCCTAACATATTTATAACTGGAGGCAGTAAGCAAATTGCCATTGATCGGTTCCCCTGACACATGCTATGCAGGCAACCCTAGCACTTTTAATGCCCTCGTTATTGCTTTATTAGCTTCTCACTAGTTTTTATTTATGAAGAAAGTAGAACTTAGTTAGAATATTTGACCAAAGAGAGAATGTACACAAATAACAACTTTATACAACAGAACTTTTGTACAAAAACTCTCACTCAAAACTTAGCTAGCTTATATTTAAGGTATTAACCTTAGTTATAGTATCCATCTATTCAAATGAATGATTAAGGAAAAAAAATTACTTCAGATGAAATTATTATTCAAACTTAATTAGCGTACAAATAGAGTTATATCCATTATTTATATTATGTATCCCTCTAAGTAACATTAGATGATAAAAATTATAAATTAGAAACATACAACGATTGGAATAATCTCTATAAGATTTTCTAGAAATATTCAATATATTTCAATAGGTATTACCAAAAAACTTACTTATATCATTCTACATTTATGTGCAACATTCTAAAACTTTTTATAAACTTCTAAAAGCTTCCTTGTAGAATTCTAAGTGCTGATATAGGAAACTAACTCAAGGAAACAAGGCAAATTGATCTATTTGAATGTGGAAATTGAACTAAACTAACCTTTGTAAATCCTGACAAATTAGGCTTAGGGGACTTGAAAAAGATCGTTTGAAACTTCAATTCAATTAACATAGATTTTGAGAGATTTCAATATAAATTTTAGCGAATGAATAATATTAGAATCAATTGACCTTTTATTGTTGGTTGGACTGAGTGTAATGCATTCGATCCAACCAAGACTGTTGGAATAGCTTTTAATCCAACTCTTTTGATTGCACCAAATGCATTACACTCGGTCCACTGTAAGATCACCCGATTTTTATTATCAATTTTAATCCCTCACTATTTATCTTGTGTAGACATGAATTTATTAAAATTTTATTTTATGTCGTAAATAAATATGAAATATATTTTAAAATAATATTTAAATAAAAATAGCATCTAGCTATCATGCATTCATATAACAAAAAAATATGCAGTTTCTTGGGATCTGCCACCAGCACATTATACAATGTCAACGAATAGAAAGTCTGTAGTCTCCCTCCATAATTTCTGGATTTTGTTGCACAATTAGCCACAAAATGATTGAGAATTAATGCCTCATAATACGTAAATTGTTTGAGAAAGATTGTTTGAGACTTCAATTCAATGAACGTAGATTTTGGGAGGCTTCAATATATATTATAGTGAAAGAAGAATATTTGAATTAATTGAATTAATTTTTTTTTTTTGAGAGAACATCATTTACAATAAGTTTATAAATTTAATTATCAAATCAAGAAGATGAAAGTATAAATTTCACAAGACCACAATTAAAATACACACAAACGATGCTGACAAAAATGCCCATTTGGATCGAGCATGAAACTTCCCACGTAATAGAAGAGACTTGGTGTTACTGGGTTATAAGTCACTAGACCAATTGAATCAATTGACCTGTTATTGTTGGTTGGATTGAGTATAATGTATTCGATCTAGTCAAAATTATTGGAATAGCTTTTAATCCAATAGTCTTGATTGGACTAGATACATTACACTCGATCCATTGTAAGATCACCAGACCTCTATTATCATTTTCAACCCCCTCACTGTTTGTCTTGTATAGGTATGAATTTATTAAAATTTTATTTTATGTTGTAAATAAATATAAAAAAATATAAAATATATTTTTAAATAAATATTTAAATAAAATAGTACCTAAAGATCATGCATTAATAAAATGAAATAACGAAAAACTATGCAGTTTCTTGGTATTCACCAACAGCACATAATACAATGTCAACTAATAGAGAGTGTGATATTCTCCCACCATAATTTCTTGAATTTGTTGCATAATTAGCCACAAAATGATTGAGAATTAAAGCCTCATAATACATAAATTGTTTGAGAAAGATGGTTTGAGACTTCAATTCAATGACATGTTATTATTGATTAGATTGACTGGGATGTATTCGATCCAATCAAAATAGTTGGAATAGCTCTTAATCCAACAATTTTGATTGGACCAGATGCATTAATTACACTAAGCCTACCCGACCTCTATTATCATTTTCAACCCCTCACTATTTATTTTGTGTGGATGTGAATTTATTAATGTTTTATTTGATGTCATATATAAATATCAGTTATATAAAATATACTTTTAAATAAATATTTAAATAAAATAACATCTAATTATCATGTGTTTATAAAATGACACAACGAAAGGATCTGCAGTTTCTTAGTATCCGCCAAGAGCACATCATACAATGGCAACGAATGGAGAGTCTGTAATCTCCCACCATAATTTCTTGATTTTGTTGGCATAATTAGCCACAAAATGATTGAGAATTAATGCCCCATAATGCATAAACCTGCCCACCACTATCCAATCATACTTCTCTACTACAACTACTAATAATAATACTGAATCTGCTTGCAGCGTGTGTTTCGGGATTATTAATTTTGGTGGTCTGATTATTAATTTGAAATATTTCTCTGACAAACTGTATTCAACTATGCAAGAATTTGCAGAAATTCACTTCATATAAAAATTGATTAAGGAAACGTAGCTCACTGTTTCTTCTTCTTTTTTATTATTATAAAGCCGGCCAAAAAAAAAAAAGTGAAGAATATTTAGTGTCCACTGTCCGCGACAAGCCGCAGACCGCTGGAAATATGGAAACAAAAAGAATTCCCTCCAGCTCAGTCGTTCCAAATAAAGAAGGAGAAAAAAAAAAGTACAAACTATAAATGGCCGAATAGTCAATTAATTTAATTAGGCTTGTCAATAGGTTAAATTCAACTCGAATTATTTTGGATTTAATTTTAAATTCAAGAGTAATATGTCATATCTAAATTTAATTCAAAATTCTATAGGGTCTGTAATTGGTATAATCATATCTAGATCTAAATAAAAATCGAATTCGAATACTTAAAAAATCATCATATATTTATTATTTTTCTACAAATTTAGTAGAATCCAAATTCAAAATAGTCATTTTTAAAAAAAATACACAACAAATTAATGAATACATTTTCAAGTCTATTGATCACTTAAAAGTAATAATAAAATTTAGTTTAATCACATTTATTCACAGATCATTATGTTTTTGGTTTCGTTTATGATAATAGTACTTATTTGACATTAGAAATATATAATTATACTTGATGCTGCTTTGAGTTGGAGGGTCAAGTTCTCCGGTTGATTTGAGTGATTTTGGGCTTGAGATCTGCAATCACGAACACATGTCAACTAGCCGAGAGGCTCCCGGCTAAGGCACTCCGACGCTCAAGTTAGTTCTGGTAGAGCAGAATATAGAGAGAATATATAGTAAATAGTGTAAATGGCATTACCTTGAGCGTAGTTGGGCCTGTAGTATTTATAGTCTGTTGTGGGCGTGATTTTACCCAAGTATCCTTATCAGGTGTACTAGCTTTTTCACATGCCAGGGGGTTAGGAGTCATTTCAGGTCCAGATCCCGGTACTGTGCTAGATGGCTCAATCTCCTATTTTCCCGAATAACCATGCCAGTTGGGACACGTCCCTGCCAGAGTTGTTGGCAGGGTTGCTAGAGTTGTTGGAGTTATTGGTAGCAGCTACATCAGCTGCCACATGTCATCAATGCCGAGGGGTTCAACCTGTCCAATTTATACCCGGAGGTTGATTCATGTCGACCGAACTTGAATGCTCAAACTTCTGAAGTGGCCCTTAGGTTGATATGGGTTGATCATGGAACTTACCAAATAAGGTCGATACAGGTTGACCAGATAGATATACCTTTAGGCCTCATGGGCTGTCTTGTTTGAAGTTGGGCCTGTTGAGCTTACTGGATTATCCCATATCATGATAGATATACCTTTGGGCCTCATGGGCTATCTCATTTGAAGTTGGACCTGTTGGGCCTACTGGATTATCCCATATCATGAGTCCTCCCAACTCCCGATCCTGATCGAGCCTGTCGATGAGAAGGGACAGGGAGTTTATATTCAAACATAGCAGGTAATACATTCGACTAGGATTTTTGCGCTTTCGACCTGGATTTTTGAAATTTTGCCACAGGATTTTGAAATATCGACTAGGGTTTGAGGTGGTTTCTTTGCATTTAATGTGGCTATCAGTGCGCAGGATACGAAGCATGCAGAATATGAAGCGTCTAGGATACAAAGCGTACGGGGTAGGCTGTCATGATGACAATTACACGATTTTCCACGCACGATTGCTTATAAATAGGGGGAAAGTCCCTTCATTCATACTTTTGCGATTTGAATATCAGATACTCTCCATTGTTGAAGAGTGTCTTGCTCCGCACCTTTCGCTTGAGAAACCAACACTGTAAGTGTCCCTGTTATACCTGCATTTTTTCTGTCTTTACATTGTAGTACTATGTCTGCTAGTGCTGATTCTGGTAACAATAGGTCTGAGAACATGGTCCGTAGAGGGGATAGTGATAGTGAGAGCACTGCACAATCTAGTTCATCCTCAAGTAAAGCCAGTAGTTCACATAGTAGTAGCAGTTTTGAAGAGGTTAGAGTAGTATCTGAGGGGGAGGCTGGGCCTTCTAAAATGCTTGTTAGCCGGGGTCGGTTGTTTACCTTAGATCACTATACTGAAATACCCTCAAAGATAAACAATGTTGATCTGGTGAGGATTAGGGCAGCCTACCACATTCCCAATGAATTTGAGATGGTAGTGCCAGGGGCTTGGGGTAGGATGCATCGACCTCCCTGGGGGTTTATAACTGTGTTTGAGGAGGGGTTAAGATGCGGTTTGAGGTTCCCACTCACCGAGCCCATAATCAACCTCCTCGTAGGACTAGGGATTTGTATCACCCAACTCCTCCTCAACTGCTTCGCTACCTAATATAATTTTGCCATTCTTATGCATTTATTCGACTAGCCTGCTTCTTTTGCCAACTTTTTTAATTTATTCCACCTCCCAATGTCTTGCAAGTCGGGGAATAGCGAGGAGTCTGATTTCTATTACCTTACTGCTCGACCTCGATGGAAGTTCTTGATATCCCCCGGATCTTCTTATGGTCAAGAGTGGAAGAAATATTACTTTTATATTTGGGGATTGGGGGTGCTTGCTATTCCGGGGGTTTGGCGGAGGGGGCTGGTAGAGATGCCAAGTAATCAAACACCTAGCTGGCCCAACACTGTTATTCGGGATTTGGTCGGGTTTGGGCAAATGGAGGCCTCTGCATTGATCGAGGAGAGGTGTTTGGTGCTTGCTGGTTTGTCACCGGTACTACTCGACCTACCTGCGGGCGATCGACTAGGTAGAAATTTCTAGTTGATTGTTTTCATTGTACGCAATTTATCTGTTCCCATTTGATATTCTCATAATTGTTGTCTGTGCAGATCGAGATGAAATCATGGCCCGCAATAGGAATGAATCGTAAGTCTGAGCTCTGAGGGCTCAAACCCATCGACAAGTCACTGCTGCCGCTCGACAAAAAGATGATGCTAAGTAGGCGATATTTGTGAGGTCGACGTTTGACACGCTGTCGCCACCGCAGATCGAGGCAGTTCTTGAGACACTGTCAACTCATCGGAGGGCACCTGAGTCGAGCAAATCCACGCACCGGGGTAAGAGGCAATTGATTGACCTAGAGGAATCTGCTCCTAAGAAGGCCACTGGGGGCAAAGGGAAACAACAAAAAATAGTGACGGGGTAGGACCTCTTTAGGAAAGACAACGAGGGCCCGTTGTTTGGTCACACTGTTCTGTCCATAAAAACTCATTTTTCTGGCATTTCTAAGAATTTTGAAGAAAGGAAGACTTTTGTCTGCTAACCTTGCAATGAATCTTCCAAGAGCCACGATTCTCCCGACCTGCCTCTGAACTCCCCGAATTGTTCTCGGAGGATTGATATCTAAGATTGCCTGAATTTTCTGCTGATTGGCCTCAATACCTCTCTGGCTAACCATGTAGCCTAAGAATTTTTCTCCGCAAACTCCAAAAGTGCATTTGTTCGGGTTCAGCTTTAATCTAAACGCCCTCAAAATTTCAAATGTATGGTTGAGGTCGAGTAAGTGGCTTTGGGCTTTTTCTGTCTTGACTATCATGTCATCAACGTAGATTTCTATTAATTTCTTGATCTCATCTTTGAACATAAAGTTCACTAATCTTTGATAAGTTGCCCCGGTATTCTTCAAACCAAACGACATGACTAGAAAGCAATAGACACCATTAGAAACCACAAAAGACGTTTTATCCCTATCTTCAAGTGCCATGAATATTTGATGATAGCCTTGGAATGCATCCATCATACTCAACAACTCACATCCAGCAGTTGAATCAACTAATAATTCTATCCGAGGCAGGGGGTAAGGATCTTTAGGATATGCTTTATTCAAATCAGTAAAGTCATTACGCATCCTCCACTGTCCCTCATTTTTTAGGACTAAGACAACATTACAAAGCCAAGAGGGGTACAAAATTTCTACAATATCGCATGCGTCTAAGAGTTTTCTAACCTTTTCTTCAATGATCTGCGTTCTCTCGGAGTTGAATGTCCTTGTCTTCTACCTGATCGGCTTATATGAAGGGTTAGTGTTGAGGCGATGCACTATGACATTCTGGTCGATCCCTTACAGGTCGAAAGCTTTCCACGCAAAGACGTTGACATTCCTCCTTAAGAAGTTGACCATAAGACATTCCAAGTGAGGCCCTAAGTCTGTCCCAATATGGGTTGTCTTTTTAGAGTTGCCCTTTTTGAGCTCAATTGTCATGAATTCTCCGACAGGCTCTACCCTGGTGTCCTCCAATTTTCTCTTCTTGCTTGATTGGGACTCTTCGAGTTCTGCTACTGAGGCATCCTCCAAAGTCTTCAACTGTGGTCGAGTCTTTTGCCCGGATGGCTTGACCGAAATGCTGTAGCACCTCCATGCCTTCTTCAGATTGCATAAAAGTTCGCCCATGTCGGCTGGAGTTGGGAATTTTACTTTCAGATGGTATGTGGACACGATGGCACGAAAGTCATTGAGGGCGGATCGGCCAATGATGACATTATAGGCCAATGGGGCATCGACCACAAGGTAGTTCAACATTAGTGTTCTCCTTCGAAGAGCCTCATCGAAAGAAGTGGTCAGGTCGATCAACCCCCCTGGTATGATCTTCGATCGCTCGAACTCGACCAGCAGTGTATGCACAGGCTGAAATTTCAACTAGCCCAGATTCATTCTTTTCAAAGTAGATAGGATGATGACATTCACTGAGCTGTCGTTATAGACCAAAACTTTGTGCACCTCAAAGTTTGCGATCTCCACAAACACAACTATTGGGCAGTCTATCTTATGATCAACATTTTTACCTTCAAGATGAGCTAAGTCA
>JACGDI010003151.1:2294227-2316831 GCA_014898725.1 Jacaranda copaia
TCTTGCTGCGACGACGTATTGCTACCGCAAATGCCCTATACCTCTTCAAAGCATCAAGTCATTAAGTCCTTTGATCTCAGAGTTAAGGTTTGGGTCTCAAAGAAATTTCGTAATATCTTTTACCAAGTCAAGGGATACTACACCATATATCCAAGAACAAGTTTTAAACCCTTAGATCATATATATATATATATATATATATATATTGGGAGAAGAATCAGGGGATTAGTTTTGTTAGGGAATTTATTTTTTTTTTCTCTGATAAATTGTAATTCTCATATATTTTTTTATATAAATTTAATTTGTCCATTATTATTTCTTTGTCTTGTGATTTAGTTTTGCAGACAACGAAATTTGTGTGAACACTTACGATTTCCTGTTCGAGTCTTATTTGTTATCGCTATTCTTGGTTTAGTTTGATTTTCAACTTCTTCTTCTTCTTTTTTTTAATTATTATATTGAGTTTTGAAATGGGATTTTTCCGTTCCATTTATTCTCGTTTTGTTTACTCCGTTGCCTATTAATCTGCTTCGATAAAAAATCCTATATAGATGTACATGCAAGCTTGTATTCATTGATGGAATGCATTTATGGTTTATAAAGGAATGTATGGTTTTGTTTCTAACAGTGTACATTGGAGTCCATCGTATGACTTTCTGACTGTTTATGATACTGGGAGGTGAAACAAATGGAAATATTAGAGAAATAACATTCTAAGTTTCTTCATACAGAAATTCTTCCCTAGTTCCAGAATATGTCAGGTCCAAATAACTGCTTCTCATTCCTTCTATGGACTTTGTTTTTTATTTTCTTTTTTCTTTTTTCTTTTCATTATTTTGGGTTAGCATATTTTGATATAGATGAAGAAACATTCTTCTAAATATCTTAATCCCTTACTCTTCAAAATAATCCATTAAAGTTTTTGTGGCAAATTAGTCTTAAGACATTAAGTTTGTGTTTACTTTTATTTAAACTTACGTTATGCCCTTGACATATGACTCTGCTTGGAAACTATAGAAGCACGATCAGAAGCAGATTTAATTAAAAAATATTCTCCATGGGCCCTATTTCAAATATCCAAGCATTCCCTATTGGCCATATACTAGTTAATTTGTACAAGCATGCTTTAGAACAAATACTTTCCATGGACTTCACTATAATGAAAACATATTTGTCATTAATTGTAAAATTACACCCAATCATAAAATTCTTAAGGAAATAAGATAAGAATTTCCTTCGAGGTCCACATCCTGTCTGGCATGAACTCTATCTAAATTAAAGTGAGAACAATAACCTAATGTGTCAGGATTTGTTTCTAGAATGCCGGACACCAGACCAGGATTGAATTGCTTATTTATATTGTTTTGAATAAACAAAGAATATGAAATACTCATTTTTTCCACTGCTATACTATGTTCAAAATTTTATGAATATGTTGGTTAACATATTCATCTTCTTCGTCCTTGATGATATGAAGTACGAACAACTCCATGCAGTTTTCTTGTGGCACTATCAAATTTTTATTTTGTGTCTCTGGATGCATATTTGTATCTTTATAGGTTTTAGATTTTGACTTTGAGAAATTCTGCTCGGTCTCTCTTTCAAACTTGAAAGTTTATGCCTGTTTAGTTTGTGGTAAATATTATCAAGGAAGGAAGCAGAAATTTCATGCATATACGCATAGCCTTGAAGCAGGTCACCATGTCTACATCAATCTTCTAACAGAGAAGATTTACTGTCTTCTTGATGGATATGAAGTTATTGACCCATCGCTTGTTGACATTCGGCATGTCGTCAACCCAAGGCATGTTTATTACATGATTTCTTTGTTCCATATTCTTCTTAGATTGTTTTCGTTATGTGATTCTCGCAGCCTAACCTGCTTCATATCCCTTTATAGAGGGAATATTTTCTTTCTGAGCTGTGGAAAACTTGTGTTTTGATTATATGTGCATGTTATTGACATTTAAAGACATGAAGGTGAAGCATTTCTGAGTAAAATTTAGCTATATTCCCTTTTCATTTTAAGGTATCGTTTATGGTTTTCATCTTTGCCCTTGGTCTATTATTATGCTGTGTTTCGTGGATTCATAATTTGATCTATCCAGTAAATGTTACAGGTTTTCAAGAGAGCAAGTTGAGCAGCTTGACAAAAATCGGCAATGGTCTAGGGCACTTGATGGATCAGATTATCTTCCTGGAATGGTATATCGCAATTATTTTTCATCTATTTATTTATTCAATTGCAGCTTGTCTTCTTTATGTGAATCCAGAAATAAATGAATTCGTTGTTTTGAAATCGAATACACTGTTTTAAATGTTTTATAGGTAGGGTTAAATAACATCAAAGAGACAGACTTTGTAAATGGTACCATTCAATCTTTGATGCGCGTTACTCCCTTGCGGAACTTCTTCCTTATCCCTGAGAACTACCAGCACTGCAAATCCCAACTTGTTCACCGATTTGGAGAGCTCACACGATAGAGCTGGCATGCAAGGAACTTTAAAGGACAGGTCTGATCCTGCATAGAATTAAGTGACATTTTTTATTTCAACCTTTAATTCATTATTTTTCTTTGGAATCTGCAGGCGAGTCCACATGAGTTTCTGCAGGCAGTTATGAAAGCTAGTAAAAAACGTTTTCAAATAGGTGCACAATCAGATCCAGTTGAATTTATGCCATGGCTTCTTAACATACTGCATGGAGATCTTTAAAGTTCAAAAAAGGGTAGTGGCATCATTCACTAGTGCTTTCAGGTTATTTCCTTTTCTTTTCCCACAAGTTTCTGGATGTTTTACTTTGTTCCGGTGAATATATGCTTTTTTTTTTTCCTGTTCTCCTCTTCCTCTTTTTCCTCGAATATTAGATGCATAAGTCTTTCTTACAGGGGGAACTGGATGTTGTGAAAGAGATACAGACCAAGCATATTGTGGAGAAGGAAAAAAATGGTGACAGCCAGAATAGTGAGAGTAGAGTTGATGGTGGAACTGTGGAAAAAGTGATTATGGAGACAAGCAAGATGCCTTTCTTAATGCTTGGGTTGGATTTGCCTCCTCCTCCTACTTTTGAAGACATTACGGAGAAAAACATTATTCCTCAGGTTTGGCTTACAGTTTTAAAATTTTTTAGTGCATGAGTAGTGTTTGTGTAGATTTTTATACATCACTACTTGTTCCTGATTTAGTGGTGGTTATAATTTCTTTATGTTGGAGATCCATGCATAGGAATTAAACATTAGGACAATATGTTATTTTTGCCTATTTCTGGTCTTCTTTGCTGGTTTTTGCAGGAGTGCCTGGGCATTGAGTAACTCTTCAAGTTATTGCATGCTGTTTTATACCTTTAATCCGGTTAACTACCTGTCGAAGTTCTTTGTACCTTTTCTTCATAACCAGTGAAGATTAGGGTCTGCACTTTTCCAATTTAACCTCAGAATGAGTATGCGGATTGTGTTGGTTTTGTTCGATGTTCAGTATGAGACATCTGTTGGTTTCTCTTGTAGATAGATGAATACATAGATATAATGTATTTTACATGTTTTCTCAATGACGAAGTTCATAGGAATTTCTACTTTTTGTGAAACCTTCTTCGCAGATTAATTTTTATATGTTACTTTTTAAATTATGCAATTTTAAATGTAATTGTATGCTTTGCGAGACAACAATTAAAAATCTGGGTAATTGCAACATGTCTAGGTTCCACTTGTCAACATATTAAAGCAGTTTGATGGCGAGTCTGTGACAGAAGTTGTAAGGCCTCGTTTAGCAAGGATGAGATATCATGTCACAAAATTGCCTCAATATCTTATCCTCCACATGCGTCGGTTTATAAAAAACAACTTTTTTGTGGAGAAAAATTCTACCCTTGGTGAGTATCTTGTGTGCTTTCACTAAGATGATGCCACTTTCTAGATAACTAGTGTTGGTCCATTGTGGGGACTAAAGACATGCTGCCTTCACTGATGCATGGATTTTATTGTCTAACAAGTTACATACAACTTCTGTCCGACGACCTACATGTGAGTCCGACTATGACTGCAGTCCGCAATATATATGGCTTGTCAAGGGCAAAATATGGGTCATTTTTGTACATTCATGCAGTTTAGATGGATTGTGCATTTAATTAGTCTACTTGTCTGAGGATAATTTTCAGTTTACTCAGGTAATAACTATAGTGCAAGTTAAATTAACATGTATTGGAACCAAATGCTATTGTTTCCATAACCAAGACAAGCAAAAGTTCCCTGTTTGTGAAGACTTGTGACCCCTTTCCTGCCTGGAACTTTTGTTTTGAGATTGGGTAGTTAACATTGTATCTTCATGTGGTTTCTTACAAGACTTTTTTCCCCCTCAAGTTAATTTCCCTGTGAAAAATCTCAAGCAAAAGGACTACATCCCTCTGCCTGCCCACAATGAAAAAGAAAGGTTGCGTTCAAAGTATGATTTGATTGCCAATATTGTTCATGATGGTAAGCCGGGTGAAGGATCCTATAGAGTGTTTGTGCAGAGGAAGTCAGAAGAGCTATGGTAATAAATAGATATTTTTGTTTCTAATTTATTATTGAAACTATAAGTATTTCTCATCCTTAACTTACTTCTACCTCCCCAGGTACGAGATGCAGGACCTTCACGTATCAGAAACATTGCCTCAAATGGTCGCACTTTCTGAGGCATACTTGCAGATATATGAGCAGCAGCAGTGACCTTTATTTTAGGTGTAACTGAGGCTGAGTTCATATACTTCTGTCTGGGCAGTGTAACTAAAGAAAGAGTAAAATGACACCCTAGGATTACAGAAGGAATATGTAAGTGTCTGAATTTTCTCATTTATTCTTATTGCTAAATCCAGATGGTGTAAATTGTCACTGAACCCTTTGCAAGGGTGCAATGGCTATATGGTGGTTTATGGAGGAAGCTATCAGCAAATTCATTATGGTATGTTCTTCAATCTTTATGTCTGCATTCTCTTGCTATGCCATAGCTAAGTTGGTTCCCGAATATAATATCAGCAGCACTATGCCTTTTCCTAGAACTGCCTCTCCATTTGAACTAAGTTGTTTAATTTTTTGGGTCATTCATGCGCGACTGGATTTTGATACCATCAGCCGAAAATGGGCCCTCGTTCTAGAGTGCCTGGGGGACCTTTATCCCGATGGCCTTAATGCATGACAACACCAACTTGGGCGACCGCATTGCCCTCATTCACGGGCTTTGTCTATCAGTTGAGCCTGTATTAAAGAGAAAATTTGATGTTGGATAGCGACTCCCGCGGGAACTATTGACTTTCTATTGGATTTCCGATGTGCACATTTATGGGGGCTGGCCCTGCCTGAACTACTCCTGTGTAATGTGCATGACGGCAGTTAGTGAGTGTGCAACTGTGGAGACAATTATTATGGGTTTGACCTAGTTTGGTGTGGAGACGGTGTGGAGACAAGTAGTGTCATAAAATATGCTATCGATATTGGATTGGTTATATTACCGTGATTCTTTTTCTTTCTTTTTTCTTTCTTTTTTTTTTCTTTTTTCTTTTTAACTCATACACATACATTTGGAGTTTGTTGGGATCAAACCTCCCAACTCTATATTAAGGGCTCTCAACGTGTTGGAATTATATCGAATCAGTCATATCTAAATTCAAATTCAATTATCAAAATTCATATTCGATTCAATCAAATATGTTATAGGATCTTTATTAGTTAATACCATATTCGAATTCAATGGATATTTAAAATACAATAAAATAAAAAATAAAAAAATCTGACTCAATTTAATTTTTTTCTTTTGGACTGTATAAAAATACTGTATTTATAAAGTATATTTGGTCATATTTAAATTTTTAATAACTTTTTATTATATATTAGTTCAAAAGTTAAATATTTGAATACTAAATTTTTATTTTACATTGCTAGCATTATCCCCATGCATAGCATGGATTTTGTAAAACTACTATATATTAATATAATTATTGAATTATACGTATAATTAAAAATACAATATAAAAATAAAAATACTAAAAAAATAGTCAAGTAATGAATAAAATCAAATATTATTCCAATAATGGTCAAGTAAAATTAAATTTAATGCTTTGAAATTTAGTATTTAAAAGTTTGGAATATATAAAGATATTTCATATAAATGATGTTATCAAAAATAAATATTAAGATTATTCAACGAGAAGGTAAAAAAAATTCAAAACTTCCAAAAATAAAAGTTTATAAGTATGCTTATTAAAAAAAAAAAAAGAACATATTATGCAACCAAAAACTAATAAATAGTTGCATTAAAAATAAAAATATATGAGAATGATATAGAGCATAGGGTTAATGGCTTCAAAATTATTGGAAAAAACTTAAAATTATAATACTTTAAGATTACTTTAGACTTAAAAGACAACAAATATATATTAAATTCAAACTTAAAATGTAAGAAATAAGATAATATGCAGCAAAGTTTAAAAGAATTTTATTTAATTTTAATTTTTGATTAAAAATCAATTAAGTCAAGACAAAACTGTGACATTGAAGATATAAAAAATAAAAATCCAAAATAAATATATAAAATAATTATGAAGTTAAAACAATATTAGAATATAAGTTAATAGAAACTTTTTAATTTGAATCATAACTTAGTGATTGAATAAGTGATGAAAGAGTTTGACGTTAGTAATACAAAGTTAAAATTATAGTAAATTAATAAAGGAATTATAAACTTAAAATTGATTTTGAAATATGAATTAGTGATAGGAAATGAGAATGAAATTAGAATATAAAATAAAATATGGAAAAAATAAATTATTATATTATTCTCAAATTTTTTTGTATAAATATAATTGAATCTTCATATTAGATTTTGCAAATAGTAGGAAAAAAAAGTGAATAAGAAAAAAAAGTTGTTAACCTTTCAAATAATCAAAAAATATATATAAAAAAATAAAGAATAAATTGTCCTAATCAAGAAATAATTTCAAAATTCTAGATATAAATTTAACTAATTTTTAAATTTAATTAAAAGAACTCCAAATTGTGAAAATTCAAAATTTGATCAAAATTACACAATTGTGGATCCCACACCGTCGTGTTATATATAAAAGTACTAGCACTTTAATATTGAAATAATTTATTTTATAATAATATTTGTTTAATATTTTTTTCTTGTGATTAAAAATCAATTGTAATTATTTTTAGTATTTAAAGAAATAAAATTTATTACTAATTAAATAAAATAATATGATTATTTTAATTTAAAAATATTATGTTTGAAGATAATTTGTGCTTAAATAAGTCGTGGAATGTGAGGAATTACTAATTCTAGGTTTTCAAATTATACAAAAAAAATAAAATTAAAATGATAAAATTTAAAAAAATAAATGAAAGAATTAAGAAAATAAAAGTAGAGTAGAATATTTAACTAAATATGCTTTTTAAATTATATATATATATATATATATACTTATACATACATATTTTGATATGATAAGTAAGCAAATAATTTTTTTAAAAATATAAAGATTTTTTATATTTTGTTCTTAGTAATGTGGAAGTTATAGTTATAATTTTCATGACATTTGAGATTTTTAAATGTTAAGTATTTTTTGTTAGAGGAAATATGTAAACCTCTTTATATTTTATCTAAGAAAATAACTTACATCAGATTATTATTTAATAACTAATTCAGTACGTAGCTTGTATTATACAATTTTTATAAACTAACCTATCTCTTAGTATTCTATTCAACTATGTCAAGTAAAATTTTATTTATATTTATTTATATATGTATAACATATATCATGTGCATGAATAAAATAATAAGTAAATTTTCATTATTCAATTTAAGATCAAACATCACTCTCTTATATATAAGTTTCTTTTATAAATATATAAATATGGACAGTTTTAAGTTAAACTTTTTTAATCTGATATCATTAATCCATATAAAAATATTTTTTCTGAATTATTATAAGCAAAAATATTCAAATAAAGTAGGCAATATAATTATGAAATTGTTTAACTAAATATATTAAAAAATATAAAAGTTGATATTATTTGCTATTTAAATAGCCATTTATTAAGCTTTTATTTATGTCCCATACAAAAGAACTTATTCAAATAACTGAAAATGAGTTCTCCATTATATTACTAAAAAACTAAAATGATTTAAATTAATAATATAAAAATGAAGTTCAGAGTTTATAGCAGGAAAAAGCATTTTATATTTGAAATATTTGTTAGATTATTCTTTAGATTAAGTAATTTGTTATATTCTATACATATAATTTTATCTAAAAATATTTTACATATCTAAAAAATATTATTGTAAAAATAATTAAATTTTAAAGATTTTGATATATTGAGTTCTTACATATTAGTTAGTTTATAATTATTCATTTCAAACTTCTAGCTCTTCAATAAAGATTATGAAGTACTTATTAAATATATTTTAAATTTTGGGTGAAAGAAAATTAGAAATAAGATACAATCATATCAGTTAAAGACAACAATCAACAACTAATGAAATTTTTTTAATTGAATTAAATACTCAAAATTATAAAAATCTGTCATTTGACCAAAATTGCATAATTATGGATCCCACACAATTGAGCAATATATAATAGTACCAGCATGTGCCTGGTGCGACACATCGAAAATAACTTTAATATTGAAATAATTATAATATTAAATATATAATTTTTAAATAATTTTATTTCAAGATAGAATTATTTTCGATGCCTTGCACCATGGACATGCTAATTATAATATTAATTAAAGTAGTTATTTATATTTAAAATTAAATTGATATGAAATATGAATAAAAAAATTCATATTTTTTCAAATAAATTAATAATAAAGTATTCTTAAAATTAGTTCTAAGGATAAAAAAAACCAACTGCCTGCTCATCATCCTTAGTCACTCTATACTCAAGTAAATACCTTTATCCAAATTTGATTAGAATCACCAAGTTTCATTAATATACACAAATAATTTCCACTTATTTACATATATTAATATTTGAATAAATATTTTTCTTGATTGTTACAATAAAGTGGATGAACATCACTAAATATGTGTTTAATTAATAAAAAAAATATTATTATAATTTAGTAAATTGTCTATCCCACAAAGCTCATGAATTAAATATATCAAAAGATAATATCTTTAAATAATAAAAAAAAAAGAACAAACCTCGTGATTCTGATATAAACCAATCACAAATATTTAATATTTTTCTTGATTCTATTTCCTTTTCAATATTCCCTTTGTCCTACACATAAATTACATCAATATTTGAAGTCAATTAATTCTATATAACGAACAAAACATACAATTAAAACCTTAATAACAAAATCATCAGAAGAATATAACTAAATAGCAATATTTTTACCTTTACTTACATTGAAAACTTGTTATGGAAATACTTGGTAATTTCTCTTCTTCAAGATGTGAAATTGAAAAATTAAATGAGAGTTACTTGAGACTTGACTGTGTTTTCATTTTTTAAATTGTATTTAGAAATATAAAGTATAAGAGTTTTAATACGTCTAAACATCATTGACATTATCTCATCAATATATATAATATCATATAGATAATATCAAATCCTTTACTAGATAAAGATTATGAAATATCAAAATACATTTTATAAGTTAAAGATAATAATTACATTTGGAATTTTGGATGAAAGAAAATACATTTGATACATTTTATAGTATCAAATTCTTTACCAGATAATATCAAAATACATTTTGAATTTTGAATGAAAGAAAATCAGAGATAAGAATCTTATAGGTTAAAGATAATAATTAACAACTAATAATTTTTTAAATAAATTAAAATACTCAAATTTCTAAAAATTTTATATTTGGCAAAAATTACACAATTAAAATCAAATTTGTACAATTAGATAAGTACAGAAGTGTGCTATATAATAGCATAGATATTAATGTATAAATGAACTATTATAAATTATTATATTTGACATTTTATCAGTGTCTCTCTTATTTTTTAAGTTACAGACTTAATATTAATAGCATAATATAGATGTTAATACGGATGTTAGGTTAATATAATATATAAATTTTATTTTAAAATCTTTATTAATATTATATATAAGAGTATTAATTTAATAAAAAATTATTAAAGTTTGGATTCAAATCTTTAACCGATTAGATTACTTAATTCCATATTTGATTCACTTATTTCGAATTAAGAATATTTATAATCAGATACAAACCATTGAATATTTTAATCGAATAAAAATTCTAAAATTCGGATAAAATTCAAATTAGATTTTGATCCATTAACAACTCTATTTAGATTTTATGTGTGAGATTTTTAGCGTTAGGCCAAAGACCATTTGACAATAATTGCGCTTATGTAGATATTTTTTATGCAACGTGACAACATCCTTTACTAGGGTGACAAGATGATTGACTCAAGAACAAACTATGAGGGTTATTTATCCAACTAACTTTCATAATTAAATAATGTTATTCAGACCTATTGCTGATACTAAGCAGTGGTTAAAACTTTGTATTTGTTTATTCATAATATAATATTATGCATGGATCAAATATGTGATGCCACATTTTTCACAATAGAGTTTAATAAGTGAAATTTTCAATAAGAGTGTGCGTAATTTTCTTTAGTCCTCGGGGTCATTGATCGCTTAAACGCCCTTCTTCATCAAGTGCTCTTGTACAACCCTTACTATTAGTCCTCTTCGAAGAAAATTCACATGTAGGGAAAAGAATAATCCCACGAACTAGATTCTAGAAGATCAGAATTTTGTCTCGTGTGTGTGCACAGTGAAAGGGTGCCCCCGGCATCAAATAGACCAAGAAAAATCTTTTCTTATCATGCCTTTTTAGAAAAACGTGCCTGCTTGTCTGGACACCTTTCTTGATCGGCAGCTTTTGTACAACCTTTTACCATGATTTCTTTCAAGGAAAAGTTGCATGTAGGGTAAATCATGAACTAGATTTTGAAAGGCTAGAATCTCATGTACACCCGCCCAACCAACGTAGCTCGTGCGTTTGAAACGCTGCTAGTGGATGAGAGTAGTCCAATTTGCACTAGAGACTTTGAATAGCCAAAGATTTTCAGCGAAGATTCTGGCAATCTAAAGAAAATAACGTTGTTTTAGCTAAGTCGAAATTATCTGAGTGAAATTAATCGAGAAGTGTGGTGAAAAACGAGGCTAGCAATCTTCATGTGATTATGATTGGGCCACGCTCTGCCAATATAGTTCATGGAAGGATCTCAAGCCTTCAATTTCCCTTTCCCAGATTGTCTCGTGTTTGTCCGAGCACGATTTGCGCGATTATAGCGAATGGCAATAAAGCCTTTCACTTTCCCTCTTTGCATTCCCTTTTTGTCTGGGCACAATCAACGTGAATACGTGTTTCTCACCGAAGTAGTTTCACCTTTTTCTTGAAAAAAATATGTTTTCTATTTAGATATTTAAATGAAGTGTGATTGTTCAATGAGAATACGGTAATTAGACATTGGCGTTATCACATACGGTTTAACTTTTATCTTATCAGGTATATGTACTGCATATAGTGTTTTGAAAATTAGATCAGACCGGCTGTTTGAATCAATCAAATCAGTGATTATAGGCTGATCCAATTTTGATGTAGTCTAAAAATCAAACAGTCACTGAAATAACTAGTTTAACTAGTAGTAATTTGGCTGATTGATCACTGATTCACTTCTTTATTTATTTATTTTAAAACAATCAAAAAATAAAAAATATAAAAGTGAAAGAGGAATGGAGAACTGTAGATGGTAACTAAAAATTCGATAGGTATTTTTTTTAAACCAACTATTTCTTTTCTACAACTTCTAAGATTGTTTTCCAACATTCCAATTTCCACCGAGTCTGCACGATTGAATTTTCCTCATAGAAAATTAGCAAGCATTTACATATCACCAACAATAATGGAAGTGAAAAAGTTGTTATTACCTTTGTTATTGAGTTTGTCAATGCGCTTATGATTGATGAGTGAGCATTATTACTCTTGTGGTTGTGGAAAAGCGTATTCATTACCAGTCACTGTGAATTCTCCCCATTGGTATTGGATTCTGCAATGGTGGTGGCATCTTCTATGTGCCTCTAAGCTTGGAACAGCAAAAACAATGTTAATGTGTAAGATTTATTTCATAATTTATGTTGAATTATGAGTCAAAAGTAAGATTTTTAATATTTCTCTCATTCCAAATTAAATGTTTATATTTCTTTTCTTGTTTATCGATCCTTCTATCATCAAATCATTACTTTTTAGTAATACTATTTTAGTAAGAAAAACAAAAACAAAAATAAAAGATTACGTAATCTACTATTTTATTATTAGGAAAAAAAATCATCTAGCCGGTTTAGGATTGCTTTATGATAATAGATCATTTTGTATGAAATATGAATTTTTTTTTCTTTCATTTATTTCAAGGGATAATTTCCATAACTACTATAAAAAATCAAAGAACTATTCATACATTATTGAGTTGAAATACATGGGATTTCAAGCATTAATAATTCTATCATTAACTAGATTAGAGGGGAGATTCTCTCTCTCTCTCTCTCTCTCTCTCTCTCTCTCTCTCTCTCTCTCAAGCCCGTGCGCAGGCACTCTCAACTTAAACTTGTAGTGTAATATATATATTTATTTTTAAAAAAATGTATGTTACACATGAATTTCATCAAACATAATATAAAAGTTTTTATACTTGACAAAAATGACTCGTAGGTAAACAAATTTTTGCTAGTTCTATTTTTTTAAAATAATAATTTTACTTTTGAGACAACCATTTCACTTGAAAAGCAATATGGACACTAATTACCAATCAAGTTATAGCCACCACTTCAAAGATAACAATGGAAAACTACTTATAACTTTTAATTTTGTCGACCTTTCATTGTTGATTGAGACGACAAAAATTTTCCGGTCCCAAACCCAACCTCCCACCCATACAGACCCATACCACGCGCGTTTTAATGAATCCACCGGCGCGCCCGAGCTCGCGGTTGATTTTTTTTCCACCTGACTTGCGCGTTTTAATGAACCCACAATTCCACATAAAGAAATATGAAGAGAACAATTTTTTTACTATAAATTACAGATACCCCATAAAATCATTTCATATAATGGCGGAAATGGATACGGTACCAACAAATCCTAATATGTGTCCGAACACAACAATAAAGCATATGAAAATTAAAATAATAATAATAATAGAATTTGACACAGTAAGGTGGGTCCAACATAGTCAGAAGACTACGAGGCCTTTTTTGTTAAACCTTACAAAATTTAAGAGCTAATAAATAATAAAAAAATAAAAAAATAAAAAAAATTTCAAATAACAAATAAAATTAGTAAAAAACCTCACAATGATCACAATATTCTAACATATTTGAATAATTAAACACACTACAAGCAAAAAGAAAACTATAACAAAAGAGTAAGTAACAACTAAAAAGTTGGCACTAATTATACATTAAGTAACAAAAAATTTATTTTGTGATAATAATAATTTTTACAAGTTTAATAGTTGCAAATATTGTATTTAAGTTGTTATCACTTACAATTAATAGCATATCTTTAACAATAAATATAATTCTTTTCAAGATTCTTGAAGATAATTTTACTGTAATTACACACATATTATTAATTATTAATAATGATAATTTAAACCATTAGTGTTTGCTACTATTAAATCATATAATGACAAAACAAAAAAATTACCGCTTAAAAAATATCATTAGGAACAAAATAAAAGTTATTTTCATTTAATAAATATCATTAGTTACAATTTTCACATTGTTACTTATTTTGTTGACTAATATTGTATTATTTTATTGAAAATTTTTGCTGTATAATATACAAGAAGTCTAATACCTATCCTCATTTAGCGATTCAATATTTATTTGAATTTAAAATATATTTATTTTAATATGTAACATTGATTTTTTTTTATTTTACTCCGATGTATATTTTGCATTACATACACCGATGTAATCCACGAATAATTAATTATATATAATTATATATATTATAATAATTGTGTCAATAACTTGGTATCATGTCATGTCATAAAATTTTAAAATTTGATATGTAGTCAAATTCGTGTCGCCATGTCCGTGCATCATAGATTTTTTGCAATGGGCTAAAATGACTTTTCCCCGCCTTTTAGATATATGAGCAACTTGCCATTGGAAAGCCCCGTTGAAAAGATCGACATAACTCTCCGCAGTCACAGACAAGTGAGAGGGGCCAACCCTTTCTTTTTTCCTATAAAGATAGTGCTAAGAAGAGAGAAGCACAAGCATCAGCCACCATGGAAGGCGAAATCAACAACTTAATTCTTGTTTGGGCCACAGTTGTGGCATCCCTTTGCTACTGCCACACCGTAGCCAAAATCTTCCCCACCGGAAAGGCCAGGCCCCTCGCAATTCTCCCAATAATATGCCTCTTTTTTGTTCTCCCACTCAACCTCACCTCCATACATTTTGGTGGCACCACTTCTTTCTTCATAGCATGGCTTGCAAACTTCAAACTCATCCTCTTTGCCTTCAACAAAGGCCCCTTATCATCAAACCCTCCACTCCCATTAACCCGTTTCATTCCCTTAGCCTGTTTTCCCATCAAACTCCAGCAATCTGATGAAAACTCCAAGAAAATTAAAACCAACAAATCTCCTCTTAATTATGTCACCAAAATGATGATTTTGGCCGTTCTTATACGTATTTATGATTACAAGAAGTACATCCATCCCCATATAGTGTTGTTTTTCTATTGCTTGCACATTTACTTCATGCTTGAGATGGTGCTGGCCCTTTTCGCCGCCCTGGCTAAAGCATTAGTCAGTGTGGAGCTCGAGCCGCAGTTCGACGAGCCTTATTTGGCTACCTCTCTGCAGGATTTCTGGGGCAGAAGGTGGAATTTGATGGTCTCTAACATTTTGCACCCCACAGTCTACAGGCCCGTCAGGTTCATTTCAGCCCGTTTCATTCCCGGGAAATGGGCTCCAATTCCGGCAATTTTGGCGACTTTCTTGGTTTCGGGCCTGATGCATGAGCTGGTTTTCTATAACATTGGAAGATTGAGGCCCACTGGAGAGGTGATGGGCTTCTTTCTGATACATGGAGCGTCTTTGTCTCTGGAAATTGTTGTCAAGAAAGTCTTGGGTGGAAAATTCGCTCTGCCTGGAATTGTTTCCGGGCCACTGACGCTGGTGCATGTGATTTGCACCAGTTTCTGGCTATTCTTTCCGCCATTTCTGCGGGCCAAGGCGGACTTTAAGGGCTGCACGGAGTCTCTTGCCTTCATAGAGTTTGTTAAGAATCGTCGGCTTGTAAGCCCGAGTGATTTATCCTGTCCATTCCTCTGAAAGTACTACTTTATATCCTTTATTTTATTTTTTATTTTATTTCATAAATATATAATATATGATAAATACTATTTTATTAAAATAAATGATTGATCAAATATGTGTGTTACAAGTACAGTAAATTAAAACAAGAGATTGAATAAAAAATGAAATAGAGAGTTTAAACTTTAAAAATAGTGGGTCTGATGGGTTGATTAGGGAAGAGATGAAATTCCGCTGGGCTATCTGGAGAAAAAAGAAAATGCTGAAACTTCGGGACATCATGTTTTAGAAAAGTTGTAGTTGTTTATTCAATGGGATTAGCATAAAATTAGTGATCCTTAGCTAAGAATTGATGTCACCAAACATCCCATATCTTTCTATTAATTATTCAAGAATTTGACTAATCAGTTGAGGCACATTAATCAGTTATGGCGCATTTATAATGGTGGTGATGATGGGGCGTCATTTTGTCATACATTTTGAGTCTTTATTTGCAGGGGGACCGGTTCGAGAATGAAATTCACAAATTACACCCAATTAGGGCCGTCTCATCAAAATTTGAAGACTTGAAGCGAAATATAAAAACAATGAATTTAATATATTCAATAAAAAATTAAATATCACAAAAAATATTGGGAATATTTGATTATGTTTTATGGATGATTATATTAAATGTTTGGATCAATGAATTTTAAGAGTGAGATTGGAGAATGTGAAAGTGGTATTGGAGAACATGATAAATTTTTATTCATATTTTGGGGAATAGTTATAAATTTTTTTTGGGGAGTGTTCTTATATTTGTTTATGTTTTGGAACAGAACATTTTTTATTGTAATTGTCAAAATACTAACATTTTTTACATGTTAGTGTTTGGTTGTGTTTTGTTGGGATAGGTTTGTTCTGGCAGAACGCAACCAAACATTTCCATTACACTCATACACATCTTTTTAGTAAGAATTTCATACTTTATATGAAAAAAAAAAAAACACTTACTATCTAAACTTCACTTTTCTAGCTTTTCGAGATGCAAAATGATTAATTATATGTTTATATTTCTTCTAATTTTTTTTAGTGGATAGCAAAACTCAAATATTTAATATTTCTTGAGATTTGTACTTTGTAGACCTCAAGTGAGTTATTATTAGTTTTAATGTTGAAAAACTTCTTTTTGCCAAAGTAAAAGATAAAAAAATTAAGAAATGAAACTTTCATTTATAATGAAAGAGAATTAAAATTAATATTATTTGGTGATTAATATTGGAACATTATTTAATGAAAAGGATTAAAAAAGAGAGAAATTATTCAGTTATTGATATTGGAAAGAGAAAAGTAGTTGGTATTTGATAGGAAAAACAATAAATTAAAAAGATATAGGTGGTTTAGGACAATTAAAAGTAATTAAAATTTGAATTTATATTTTTGATTAATTATATTCAATTAATTAATTATTGTAACTCTAAAATACAAGGCTTTCAAATTAAAGGCCTTAAACCTTTTTTTAGGCCTAAAATTTAAAAAAGAAAAAAGAAAATGCCCGATGCTTCTCTACCAAAGACCTTTGTAAGCCTAAAATGTGAAAAATAAATAAAAATATAGAAATAGATCTGATGCTTCTCTACCAAAGACCTTTATAAGCCTAAAATGTAAAAAATAAATAAAAATATAGAAATAGGTCTTATATTTTCTTTTTTCTTTCTCTTTCCTTTTTTTTTTTCTTTGGAGGCCTAAAGTATTAAAGACATAATTTATGTAGAAGATCTCCATATTTAGGTGCCTAGAACGACTTTCTTGGCAGAAGAAAGCGTCACCCTTGCCATCATGGATATTAATCTCCCAATATGGCTTGGAGCTAATCTTGACAGATTCATAAGATAAGGAATCCTGTTGGGAAGAATTGAGATGAATTATAGTTCCAAAGATGCCGAGGAAATGTTTGGATATATTTTTTTGTTTGATTTTATTATGTGTTTATTGTATGTTTTGGGAGAATGAATAATGAAAGTATTGCAGGAGAATGTGAAATGAAGGTTGGGGAATGTGATTGATGTTTGATTATTGTTTTTAAAAATAGTAAAAAATGGGTTTTGATATATTTGGATATGTTTTTTAGGGAGCATTTTTTACTGTAAATGTCACATCATTACTTTTGTGTTATTGTTTGGAGGTGAAAATTGATATTAAAGAATTTTTTTAATTGTAAGGATATTGATTAAAAATATTATGTATATATGTATGTATATATATTGAAGAGATATGATTATGTTGTAAATTGGTAATGATTAAGTGGGGTTATATTATAATATTTTATGGGTTTTGTTTGTTAGTTGAAAATATATTTAATTGTAATTATTATTATTATTATTAGTAATAGTAGTAGTAGTAGTAGTATACTTGCCTTAACTATTCTTAGTAATATTATTATTACGATTATTATTATTATTGTTGTTGTTGTTATGATTAATATTATATTATTATTATTATTATTATTATTATTATTATTATCATTTTATTAATTATTAATGCTACTTACATTATAAATATAATTAATACTATTATTATAATTATAATAATTATTATTAGTATTATTAATAATTTTTTTTTATTATTATTATTAAATGGAAGGGGAAGGGGGTATGTGGCAGGGGGGCAACTGGTGGCAGGCGGGATAGATAGAAAGTGTGGGAGAATGTAAAATTAAGATAGATTTGGTAAATAATGGGAAAGGTAAAGAAATTTTTGATATTTTACCATAGTTGAAAATGAAAAAAGTTAACAAAGATGTTTGAAAATGTTCTCCAAGAACAAGCTTATTCTAAAAAAACACATCCAAACAAAGTGAAAGTAATCCAAGGATACGAGTTTGGGGACATTGACTTGGAGTGGTCAAAAATCAAGTACTGCTATACTGGTGCAGTTGGATGGATTTATTGCGCTATGATGTGAGAAGACCATTATATCTTCAACAACCCTTTTTCCAGAAAATTAATAACATTGTTTCCAACTTAACATAGCAGGACCATCATGATGGTGTACCAGATCAATGAACCGCTCGGCGGCATGTCGATTATCATACATAATGAAAGTTTTCAAACTTTTGAGCCGTGTTGATAATGATAGGAAATTACACCACATTGTAGATATAAATATATATATATATATATATATTCAGTCAACTTTCGATCTATATCCCAAGTTGAGTTCTACTTATAGAGCGATTAAAAACTTGCCTATGACCTATGCCATAAATTCATCCCAATGGAGGGCATACGGCATAGCTCATAGGCAAAGAATAGCATTAGAATATAAATTTGGGGACGGTGCATCGTGCTAATTGACAACTTGATCGTATATTGGTTGGTATACATATAAAATTTTTCAAATTTTTGACCTGTGAATTGCCTATGAGCTATGCCATAAATTCAACCAGTCCAAAGGATATGGAATAGCTGATGGGCAAATTCGAGGAGACATAAATATTGAGCAATCCAAGACAGACCCCAAATTCAGAGCTGAAACAGGCATTAAATTACCATGTCATCGAGAAAATTAATTTATTGAAACCAAATCCAGGGCATCTCAAGGAGAAGAAAGAATATTACTATAATCAGGCACTAGTATAAATATATAGAAGCTGCAAGATTTATGTTCTAAAGACATAGTCAACAAGGTCATAGGGCTAAGAGTGGTACCATCAGTTAGAAGAAATGGGGCAGATTTGGCCGTCAAGAATGAGGATTCTCTGCTTGTTGATGTTGCTGCTACTTTGGGAGATGACTTTGCCTTCTCTGGGCTGCCCCCCGGATGCCAGCCAATGCAGGAACTGCATCTTAAGCCAGATGAAATCCAGCTGCCCTGGATGCGTCCCAATCATGCAATGCATGGCCCAGTGTCTGTGGGGCGGCTCGTCTCGTTCCAATTGTATCAAGAAATGTGATTGCAATGGAGGATATCCAAGGGTAACTGACTGCAAAAAATGCTTGTCACACTGCAAATGCAGCTGTTCAGCTTCAGCCTAGATGGTCATGAAGTTTGGTGGGCTAATTTTAAGTGATATTTTGCCTGTAAGCTGTTCTGATTTTCCAAGAATTTCAGTTACTTGTAAAGGTTCTCCACATGTGTATGTATGGAACAGGAAAATAAAGGACCGAGGTTCAAAGTAGAATTTTGGGAGCCATGATAAGATAGACATTATAGAGCAATAAAATACAAATATCTAGACCAAACAAAACAGAACTCAATAAGGAATTTTACTTGTCTGCAAATGAATCGAGTAGACATGGTTTTGCTGTAGAATGAATAAATCTAGGTCACAAATTTTCCTGATTTGGAGAGATTTCATCTGTTGTACAAGTTGAACCACTGCCTCAATTTCAGGATTTCTTTGTTTCTTAATCTCCAAAAGCAATAAATCTTTGAATAAATTTGTGTATTCAGATCCAGCAAAATCTGGGAACAGTTTAAAAACTGATCTAGCTGAAACAAGGATCTTTGTGATGAATTTTCCTGTTTGTTAGGCCATGGGAAGACAAATTCCACAGCCGGCATGATTGATTTAGGATCAATTTATATGTTGAAGGATATTTCCAGGCTACAAAGGAAAATTGGTCGCTATATTCCTCAACTCCTTCGACCAACAACTGCCAAATTAGGACTCCAGCACCTGCCTCCCTTTTCTTTGCAGATTTGTAGATTTTGTCATAGACGGTCCTCAATAGAATATCTCTGTCATATAATCCTCCTATCTTAGTGGTCAAAGGGGCACCAACTTCAGTAAAAAGAACCGGCTTCTTCAACACATTCTCACTATCAGCTATATGGGCATCTGCCCAGTTTGAAAGGTACTTGACTTTTGCTTCCAGTTCTGTCTGTGGGATCCTACAGCATATAAACACACAACGAAGTTAGCTAGGTACCAGAATCCCAAAAGGAGAAAAAAAGACAGATTTCATCAACATTATGCAGAACTCTTGCAGTAGTATTTTTAGTGCAAAGGAGGGGGGTTGGTGTTTATAATGTTGTTTCAGAGCAGCAGCTCTTCTAAATGTTTGTCCAGGGTGAATCAAATGGCTGAAGTGTAGTTATGCCTCAACAAGGTCCAGCAATGCTAAGTGATTGACTTCAGTAGTTCCTTGTCTAAAATTATTAATTTTAGAGATATGGAAAGATAAAGAAAATTGTTGCAAGCACAATTGAAAGCGGCCTTCTCTCAAAGAGAGGATGCTTTATTAGATGTTTAGAAGCGAATTTACAGCTATGCATTAGGAATTAAAAAAGGCCCTGAGGGTTCACAATTGCCACAAGCAAATAGTATTAAAAATGAGGAAGATTTTTTTGTTATGCTATTAATTCTTGTACTTGCTTTGCCTATTCTACCCAAAGCTTGGCTAAGAAAGAGTTATCAAGTTTAAAATAAAAAATTACACTGATGGACTGGGACATGCTATTTGTAATGATTGCTTCGTGACAATAAATAAATGTAAAAAAAGTGCCAATATGGAAAGTTTGATATATTCTCATCTCAAGAGTGAGATCTCTTAAGTTGATTTCAGAAACAAAAGCTGTTGGTGGTTGAAAAAATATAGCCAACAGAATGAGCAATCAGTTTTTCCCATGGTAGAGTGTATCACTAACCAGCTGTGTGGATAAGCATGAACCGAAGCAAAGTCTATGTCTTTAATGGCTGAGTTCTTTATAAAATCTGATCCGAGTGATGCAGCCCAGTCCCCTGGATTTGTTCCATAATTCTCAGTTGATTTTGAACCATAAAACCCTTCAAGACCAACTGTTACAAGATGATTTTGGTCCAAACTTTTGACAAATGCTGCCATCTCTGTAATCCAAGCCTGTGCACATTGTCATTTTACTCAATTACGAAATGGAACTAAAGTTTCTTTTTTTTTTTTTTTGTTAAAATATCTAAATGAGGCCTAACAGTATCTATATTGCTTCATTTTGGTTGGGCAGTACATTATTTTGAAGCATAAATACAAGGAAAACTCAACTTTCACATTTACCTGAAGAGCAGAAGCAGAAGAAATGGATTCACACCGCGGCTCATTCATTAGTTCCCAGGCAAATATCGATGGTTCCTCAGAATATCTGAGTCCAGTGAAGGAATTCTTTCTAGTTACAACAGCCTGAAATAATGCACAAAAGAACATAAGCATAACAAAATTAGGGACAATGAAGTGATGTTTCTAAGTCATCAAAACCAGTAAACATTTGTAAGGATTTTATTCTTGAAATGAAGTACTTTTTCCCATTAGGAAAAGGATCATCTAAGGACGGATTCACATACCATAACATAAGATTTGTAATAATCTTTAATGACTGAATCTGAGAAAAATGAATCCTTTGAAGAAGAGACATTGATTCCAGCTGCTTCTGCCCAATGCACATATTGAGTTTTTCCACCGTATGCGTTCAAATTGTTTACAAGACTAAGGATTAATCTTATCCGATGTTTCCTTGCTTCAACTAATACATAATCTAATGCCTGAAATAGAACATATTCAAAAATGTCAAAGCAAGAATTAGAGGCTAATTGCAGATTAAGCCTCACAGCGAGAAGATTCTATTGGTTGAAAATTGAGACTCGAGAGAAGAGATTGTACAAAGCATTTGCAAAGAATAAAAGAGCTTCACATCTTCAGCAATCAGTGGATCACAAATTTTTTCAAATATTTGTCAACAAAAGGCAAATTGCTGGTGAACTTTGTCATATGGATGCCTCATGATACCTAAACAAAGCCAAAGCCCAAAGCGCCTTTTTTCTATTTCTACACAACATTTGGAGTTGATCAAGGTGTCTTAGACTCAACGAGCAATTACTGCTAGTCGAAAACTCGAAATTCTAAACATTCCCAGGTCAAACCATAACCAAGAAAGAATTAATTAGGACAATGAAGTAGAGAGTCATATTAACAGAACAACAAATAGGACAAAATTCAACGCCTAAAACGGAGACAGGATTCTTATGCAAACACTATTCTTAATTTAGACCAAGAACTCTTATTCGTGTTCAATTCCCCATTCCCTCCCACCAAAACCCTTTTCCTGGCTGAAAAATAGATAAATGATCTTCAAGAACTCAGTATCCCATTACAATAAACCAAAGGAAGACTGCGACTCATTAAAACATCTGCCCAACCCACAACCTGATCACCCATATTCATGAACAAGAACCTCAATACATAACCTAACTTGCCGGGTATAAAGATGAAAGATTGTTCCTTTGA
>JACGDI010003151.1:2326707-2344760 GCA_014898725.1 Jacaranda copaia
AACAGGTACATCAGAGGGCCCTGCTTCTCCCTCCGATACTATTCTAGCCTCTTCCAGATTGATATTCCTATGGGAACTACTGTTTTCACTTTCAGAGGAACTAGATTGGACAGTGCCCTGAGTCTCACTACCACTCCTATAAGCCGTATTCTCATACCTAATGCTACTAGAATCACTATTAACAGACATGGTTCTGCAAAATAATGGCAAAAAATAACGCATATGTAACTGACACTTACAGTGTTACTTTTGAAGCAGGGGGTATGAAGCGAGAAGTTCTTCAATAATAGATGGACACTATCTGATACACAGGCTGCAAAAGTGTGAATGAATGGATTTATCCCCCTATTTATAAGCAAATGTGCATGGGAATTCGTACAACTGCCATAATGACAGCATGTTTCAACACGCTTCGTATCCTGTTCCTGCATGCTTCGTATCCCATTCCTGCACGCTTCGTATTCTACGCAGTAACAGTCGCATTAAATGAAAAGTAACCGCCTCAAAATCCTAGTGATGATTCAAAAACTCTGGTCAATAATTCAAAGACTCGGGTTGAATTTATTACCCGGCATATTTGAATGTAAACTCCATACTCCTTGTTGACAGGCTCGATCAGAATCGAGAGTTGGGAGGACTCATGATATGGGATAGCCCAATAGGCCCAACAGGCCCAATTCTAAATGATAAAGCTCACGAGGCCCAAAGAATAAGTACCTGGTAGACTTAAATCGATCTCTTGTGACAGCACTCATGGTCGATCTGTATTGACTCCAGGATCAAGCTATGCCTGCAAGCTATTGTCTCTGGTCGACACAAATCGACCACCGAATTATTCTCTATTTACTTATCTGGCAAGTTGAATATCTCCACGTTAATGACACGTGGCGGTCGGTATAACTGCTGCCAACAACTATGACAGTCCTGCTAACAACTTTGACAAACACGTGCCCTTTCTGGCATGGTTATTTGAGAAAATTGGAGATTTAGCCACTTGGCACTGTACCAGATTCTAAACATAAAATGACTTTCAACCCCCTAGCAGGGAAAAAGAACGATCACACCTGATAAAGGTATTTGAGTAAAGTTCGCCCACATAAAATTATAAATACAGCAGGCCCAACCGCGCTCAAAGTAATGCCATTTATACTATTCACTGCATACTCTCCATATATTCTGCTCCATTTAAACTAACTTGAGCGTCGGAGTGCCTTAGCCGGGGGCATCTCAGCTAGTTCACGTGTGTTCTTGGTTGCAGATCTCAAGCCCAATAACACTTAAGTCCATCGGAGTACTGGACCTTCAAGCTCGTAGCAGCATCAGTAGCCCAACCCTCTTAAACCCCACTCTAATTCCCTTCCTCTTGCCTCTTAATCGAGCTCAAGCACATTCAACACAAGAACCTGATTCATAGAGTAGGCCCTTGAGAGGTTTTATGGTTTGAGGCTCATCTATTTTTAAGGCTTGATTCTAGATCAATGCTTGAAAAAATTTCAACTATGTTGTTTGAGGATTATTTGTATTTAGAGATATTATTATAGAGAGCTGTGGACAATTGTTGCATAAGTTTTCTTTCTTTCTTTCTTTTTTTTTTTTTTTTGGCTGAAAATGAGAGTTGCTAGAGTTCCCTTAAGGATTTTTGTCTTTAAATAAGTAAAATGATTTTTCTTGATTTCTTCAAAGTGAACCCTAAACTTTCCATGCACTTATAATAGTTATCTGCCATTTAATAGAAATTAGTACCATTGGATTCTTTTGATAATATAATATTTGCAGGTGTATAAAGCACAAGAAGTTCAGGAAATTCTAAAGTGTTGAAACAAATCTCAGCTCTAGGGACATAATAGAGATTTCATCACTAGGGTGGGTTAAAAATATTGTTGCTGCCATTTCTGCATATGATGAAAGTTTCTGATGTATCTGCTCATGCTTTCATGCATTTGCTGTACAGAAAAATGAAGAATGGTTGGACCTTGCTATTGCAATTTGTGGGACGTAAACGGAGACTAGAATGTGTAGGATTGAAAAAACTTTGCTTGTTGTCTAGGATGTTTAAGTGTTTGGAAAATCATGTCCAAAAAAAATCATTTCCTTTAGTACCTAGAAAAGAGGTTGCTTGCCCATTCTGTAAAGTAGTTGTAATAGTAGTGATAAGAGAGGACCTAATAGGCCCAACCCAATAGCTATCGATCTATGTATAATAGGCAAAGCCCATCTTATGTTTGGGACCCAAGCTTGGCGTTGACCTCATTTGACCTGCGCCCATGCCCTCGGTAGCATTGGTTCCATTAGACCAAAGCACAGGTCGAATGGATGAGATTGACCAACCCAACAAAAATGTGAATAGTTCATGTTCTAACTTAGATGTTAGCTTGGCAGGTCAACTTTCTGCAAAGTCGTATTTCTACTGCATTAAATGCCTTGGCAAGCGACATGCCTCCACATTAATGGCATATGCTGCCCTAGTACCACCTACCCTGCCGTGCCAAACTGGAGGGGCACCTCTATGTACTGACTTGTCCCTAAAGTTGGAGATAAAGCAACCTAGAGAAATACACATATGGAAGAAAACCTAAAACTCCCCATGTATGGACGGAGCCCTATCAGCATGACAAGGGCACCTAGGACTTATCCATCATCTGGAGAAGCTATAAATACCTCATAGCCAGCTTCTCATAAGACATTCCATTATATACTAAGAAGCCCTCACTCTGTTCTTTTGTTTAGTCGATTAGATACTAACTTGAGTGTTTGATTGTCTTAGAAGCCTAACATTTGCTAGTGATTGTAGGACTCAGCCCAGACATTGGAGGCTCACTCACTCAATAAGGCAAGTTAATTATCAAAATCTCAACCTAATCTGGTAAATACAGTTTTCACCCCATCAACTAGAAAAGTAGAAATTGTGAAGTTGTACAATGAATTGAAGCAAGAAGTAAAAAACTAAGAATTGAGTGGATATTTATATATATAAGAAATGATCACTTGCCAGGATAAACATGTAGGTTGTTGGTATACTGCTAGTAATTTTAGGTTGAATGATTTAGTAGTACTCCAAATTTCTTGCCCCATGACTCAAATATTGCATTGTGAACTTCATGTTCTATGTTAAGAATATATAATTTTTAATTAAATATTTTATAAGAAAACTATTTAATATACTTAATATGTGATAGGAATTTGGAATTTTTTTCTCGAACCTCAATCATTTTAATGAGTCACTCTGTTTAGGTGGTATTTTGTAATATAAAGTCAATTAGTGGAAGTTCCAAGGCTAAACAGAATATTGGAAGTTCTGTAAGTGAACTTACTCAAGGGCATGCTACTGCATGAAATTGGGGTGCTAACAATCTATGAAATGTAGACAGAATTTGTAATACATTGTATTTGGTTGAAAAACAATTGATGATAAAATCATTCACAATTTTTTTTGCCTCAACTAGTATTACTTTTGTAATGCAATTAAAACTAGTAATCTTCAAATCCAAAAAGGGACAATGCACCATCACTTCAGAATTTGAGGAAGTATTTTTTGATATGGGAAATTAGAAAGCTCAGAAAAATAATTTACTATACTATGCAGTTGGACAAAGCATTTCATAATCTATAAAGTTGTTCTATTTGATTCATTTACTCACCATTCGATCGAATCCATTTGAAGGGAATTTCTTTGTTTAAATTTTTTTGTTAATACAAAATACTCTTAACGGCAATGAGATGACGACTAACTTATTCAATTTATTTTTAAAAGACATAAAACTCCACCCAAAAACAAGCTAGACAATGGTATTTATTGCTAGAAGCCATGGTGCCAGCAAAGAACTGATTTAGTTTTTTTTTTTTGCTCTCACCATGAAGAAACCATATGCAGCTTCTGTAATTTGGTAAGGTTTCAAAAAATTTCCTTCTTTTCTTTCAAATGGGCATTGATGTTGGGGGTTAAGAATTCTTCAGGCAGGAAGTTTGGAGTTGTTTGGGTGGAGAAATAAACTTAGTCATTTTTTATTTAAAAATTTGATTTCCACATGTCACATTGTGATTGGACAGATTGGCCACACTTGGTGTGGGCTAGAATTTTCTCTTCCATTTATAAGACAAAATGTCTTTCCTTTTATAATAGTATAGATGTATATATAACACACTTGTTTTAATTCTTTTATACACATAGCTGCGGGAGTTAAAAGATGAAACCAATGATAGAGGAGATTTTTGTGCGCATCCATCAAAGGTGGGCTAATAAGAGTTGTATAAACGATAAGGCAAGGATGGCTGCTATAAATTTCTAAGATACTATAGATATTCGGTTAACTTAAATTACAAGTGCACAAATTATATAATTTTTATCTTGTAGGAGAGTTTCCAAGAGCCGTTGTCACTATCCTAGACTCACCTAAAGGATGGTGAGAGTAGACCTAGTAAATGGATACCTATGAGTAACCCAAGAGTGGGTACAATAGGCTGGATAAATTTACTCATGGGTAAAATTACTCTTTTTTATTAGGTATGAGATAGTGGACCTATAACTCACAATTATGGATAATTGGAAACCTACTAGTATTTTTTATATTTAAAAAAAATTAATATTTATTTTTCAATTTACATAATATTATTCAAATATTACCTAAACAAAATTAATAAAAGGGGCTACAATTTTCAAATATTATATTGAACAAGTATTTTTAAGCATGTCAAATGTTTTAGTTTGAAACTACAACTTAAATGTTTAAATATATATTAAATTTAAGTTTATTACATTTTAAAGTTTAAATTAAATCTAATTATATGTCAAAATATTTTTGAACTAAAAGTTTAAACACCTCTTAAATATTGTTGATATCATTAAAGAAAAAAAGTGTTCTACCTTCTGAAGTAGTTGTAAAAATTAAAAAATAATTAAAATAAAAAGATATATGACTATTTATGGGCTACACATGGGTACTTGAAGGTTGAGCCAAAAAATGACCAGTAATTAGACGACGAGTAAAATTACCCACATCTTATTGGGTAGAGAAATGAGGCCGATTACCTGCATTTTTTTGGGTACCCGTGGGTATGGATAATTTTTTGTTAGGTCTACTTGGGAGTGGTGCAAAAACCTAGCAATCTGAAGTTGAATTATGGCCACAATCTATTAATGGTCTCAACAAGAAAGGGCAAATTTATAGGTTGATTGTTGAGCTATCAACAATCACCCTCCTGCTATAGCATGCCTTACATAGAGTCATTGGGCATAGCTATAGCCCATTTGAAGGCCTAGATGGAAGAGATGCGGATCAAGGTTGCAGGAGCATATCACAAGCTCATATCCAAATTAGGCATGGTGCATAGTGATTACTCAGGTCATGCGGCATGTTACTCTATCCAAATCCTCTATACACCCCCAGCTCAATCAGAAGCAACAAAGCACCAATGAGTGACAACACTAAATTCAACATGGCACCAAGCAAGAGCACCTTGGTGATGATGTTGATTACTTTGACTATGATAACACTACTGTTGGTTAGTAGGTAGGAGAGATGTTTTGAATAATTTATTTGTAATGACGATACATTTTACGATAAATTTTTAAATTTATATTTTTAATTTATTCCTCAATTGTTGTTCTTTACTTATTTAAAGAATTGAAAATACAAGAGGCATGAACAGGTTACAACTTTAATCAAATAAAATAAATAAAATTATTATATAAAATAAATTTTTGATGGATTTGCAAGGAAATTCTATTGAAAAAATAATTAATAATTAAAAAATTAAAATTTTGTTGAAGTATCGACAAAAAATTCATTGGACATTTTCCAATAGATTTTCCATCAGTCCTTCAACAAACGAGATCCAATGATAAATGGACATGCTTCGTTGGAAATCCAACAAAAAAAAATTCCAAAGGAAGAATTCACTTGCAATGAGGTTTTTTTCTACCGAAAGTTCGTCGAAAATTTTCTATTCTAATGGAATATCAACATGTTCATCGAAAATGGCGTAATTTTTTGTAGTGACACTTGAAGAGTAATTTGGGGCTCATTTTTTATTACAATTGAGATTAGTTAAGTGGTTAATTGACTCAATGACATTACTCTCTCTACCTTTACGTGCAAGGTTCGTCATACACTAATAAAGTCTAAGTGCACGTCTTATGTGTGTAAACAATTTTTAAAAAAAAAAATCATAGTATCTAAGTACTATATAAAACAGAAAACCCCTTATACTCACATGGTGGTGATTTTTGTATTGCTACACCAAATTATAATTTACCTAGAAATAATAAATATAACTAACAATTAATTTTTCATACTAGCCATTATTCCTTTCCCCATTGATCCTCCACTCCTACATTATCTATAGCTCTTTCTTCACTTAATAAGGGTATAAATGAATATTAAATGAATTAAATACATTATTTTCACATTCGTATCCGTTTAATTTTTTGAATATTTGGATACAGATATGCATTTGACAGATATTTAAGAATAATGTCCGAATTCTTATATGTTGGATATCAGTCAAATTTCAATATATCCATATTCTATTATAATTATTCATATACATTCATATTTGATCAAACTTATCCGAATTCGAATTATTTTTCTATATTCATATTTAATGATAATTATTTAGATATTTATTTACAAATATCCAAATATGTGAATCTATAAACATATAATAAATACATATTTTTAATTAATAGAAGGAATTATACAATTTCATTAAAAAGAAAGCAACAAACAATAGCATAATTTTTAATTAATAATTGACTTTATATTTAACTCTTAGTACTAATTAATATTAATAATGACATTTAAGCATATTAAATATAAAGTCAAATCAACAAGAATTATGTTGATTAACTTTATTCTTCATTTTTTTTCTATATTAGAAAAAATTTTAAATTTATATTTTTTTCTTTTCAATTCTTCAATTATAATATATATTTATTTATATGGATTATGAAACTTTTATTAAAAAATATAAATAATATATTATTTAATAAATATATATTTAGAGCGAATATTAAACGAATCAGATACGCATTTACTATATATGTATCTATTTATAATCAAATATCTACTAACCAAATATAAATAATATATATTTTAAACGAATGCAAATAAATTTTATATAAATAAATACAAATATAAATGACAATCAAATTTTCAAATTTTCAAATATCCATTTACAACTCTGCATTCCCTCTCTCCTTATTGTCTACAACTCCTTCCCCCCATGAATTCACCCTTTTCCCACTATTCATAACTTTGTTTAATTTCTATCACTTTCAGTTATAATTAAAATCCTTCTAAGATTATCTTCTCTTGTCTTTTTGTTAGACGCCAAAATTGTAGTGAACATAAGTAGAAAAGTATGTTATCATTTATTACAATCTTAAAGAATGTGTCATTTTGTTGGATTAATTTCATTATATTAATTCTTTTTATTTAATAATGTCCTGATTATAGAATTTTGCAGAATTTTTAAATTGCATCATCCTACAAAAAATTATTATATGTAAAATATCATATATATTTTCATTATAATGAATAAAAAAATACATTACGCTTAAAAATTAACGACAACCACGTGTAAGGGTTGCCGGTCTATATATAATTTAACGGTCTTATATTATAGTAATTTATTGAAATTACATATACATAGAGATTTTAATAATAAATAAATTCAATCAATGGTAATAATATTTGAGGTGCCTTCTCCTGATTGCAAATCATCATATATAGCGCACAATATTGTATGTGGACTGGAACTTGGCCAAGTTCATAATAGTTCATACAAGTTTTATGTTATTACAAACAAAAAAATTAATGAATCTATCCCTAAATGAGGATAAATACAAATTCTAGTGAAAATTATACTATTTTCATTTGCGCGACACATACTTCACTTCATTAATTTGGTGATTTAATAGCAGTAGATTTTAACCTGGAGAGATTCATTGTATGTAGGTGGAATTAAGTTTTAATCACGTACTTCGCCACTCCACTTAGGCGACGCTCTCGAGTCTCCACATCTCTGACTTTTAAGAGTAGAAATTTGGAAGACTATTATGGGGTTAACTTTAGTTTCCAACCCTAAGTGCGCATGAATAGAAGGATTAGAAATAAAATTACAATTGAGTCGAATTTTTATTTTCCTTGTTTTGTTTCATGTGTTAGAAATTATTTTAATTTATAATTTGACCGACACAAAATTCAAAAAAAAATATATTTTTAATTTATTAATTTGCACGTGCACACTAATGGATTGTCAAAATTCAAACTCCACATTTCACATATACAAGTACCAAAGTAATGTCATCTGACTAGTTGACTATTCACCAACCTAAACTATATATATATGGTATCTAAATTGCGTTATAATTAATCAATTAAATTATATTTTTTTATAAGTTGTAAGAAATTTGAACCGCTTACCTTATATATATAAGTAGCATGATGATGTGATCGAACCAATTGACCACTTACCAACGTAGAACATATATAATATCTAAATTGCGTTATAATTACATAATTAATTCAAATTTTTTTTGTAAGTTGCAAGTGGTGGTCAAATGAATTGAATTATCAATATGTTATACATATTGGTGATATTACATGTTGCTTAATATTAAATCTTGTTTATAATCCAATTTTCCCCTAATTGGATAAATCTAGCTGGGATTATCCCTATTCTATGCTGAAAAATTCGGTACAAGTTATTTCTTGGATTTCTTCCCAAAATTTTGAATGAAGTTGGCTTGATTGAACACTGAACCTGGTCCCTTTTTCCGCTCTAGGTTCATTCATACCCACACTCAACTATTAAATCAAAAGTAAAAATACCTGCTGCCTATACATACCTCTATTGCACTATATATCTACGCCTATTCTACATTAGCAAAATGTCTTCATCAGGCGACTCCGCATGAAACCATAAAGTGATAGAGTTTCAAAAATAATATACAGAAAAGAAAAATGATGAAAATTCCGGTGAAATTCGAAAGGGTTGCCGCAGCTTTTGATGAGGCGGCGAGGGTCAGGTCATGCCAGAGCAGCGGAAGCGAGCACTCGGCGGCGGATTTGTCTGATCTCGTGAATTCATTTCTTGAGAGAGAATTTAATGAGCAAAGAAAGGATGAAGAGGTTGATCAAGAGGTTGATAATGATGATGATGATCAGTTGGAAAGCTACTCTCAAGACTTAGAATCTCGAGATTCATTGAAGAATTTATTCAAAAATGAAAATGACGAGGTTAGAAGGGGCATTGAATCAGAGGTAAAGAAGGCGTACCGAGAAGTTGGCGGTGGAGATACCTCGTCGCCGGATTTTAAACGGCGGCTGATGGCTCTGTTGCGTAGCAGAGGCTTCGACGCCGGTGAGTTTCAGAAAAAATATTATTTCAGAATCTGAAAGTAATCTAAATTGAGTTCAATTGCATAGTCTAATTTCTTACATTCTAAAAATTACAGGCCTTTGCAAATCAAAATGGGAGAAAAATGAGCGCTGCACGTCGGGGACTTACGAGTACGTCGACGTCAACGCCGGCGAATCTCGCTACATAATTGAAGTCTTTCCAGCAGAAGAATTCACAATCGCTCGTCCAACCGGCGGCTACTCCTCATTGCTCGAAGTTTTCCCCCAAATATACGTTGGCAAACCGGATGAGCTGAAGCAGGTGGTGAGACTAATGTGCACCGCCATTAGAAAGTCGATGAAGAGCGTGGGCATCCACTTGCCGCCGTGGCGCCGCCATGCCTACATGCAATTGAAGTGGTTTGGCTCCTACAGACGAACCACTAATGAAACGAAGGGTTTGACATTTGGCGGGGACTTGCCGGAGATTCAGAAGGTTTATGGTTTCGTCCCCTGGCAGGGAATTCCGTTTTATTGTCGAGCGGATATTGCTGGAGGCGCCGGCGCTGGTGTTAGAATGGGAAACCTGGCGGCGGCGTTGAACCAAAAGGAAATGATGCCATAGCTCGTTGGTGGAGGGATTTTGAAAAGGGAGGAGAAGATGTAGATAATAGAATAAAGAACTGCAAAATTTGGGAATATTTTCTCCTGTGATGAAGGGGCATTAGAGGAAAATTTCTAGTAGTATGATTTTGATTGCTTTGCGAAGTAATTATATAGGAATGAAGGGGTTTGTGAGTGTCCGAAGTTTATTTTTGCTGGATGTCTTGTGATTTTTTGTGTATTCTGGAGTGGCACTAAATATATATGAATGCAATATTATCCGAAAGTACATGCAAACATAGCTAAAAAAATTTCAGTGGTAATTTTTCTTGTTCCATTAAATTTCAATAAGTAAATAACAAAACGATAAAACATTGGTTGCAATATATAAAATGTTAGAAATAATAATTTTTTAATTAAATTGGATAAAATTTTACCGCAAACGTTATAATAAATATATATATATATATGCATGTTCTGAAGAATTTATAAATTCACTCAAATATCCCTTAAACGTGAATATTAAATTGAATAATGATAAGTCTAACTCTATAAGATATAAATAATGATAATTTAATAATAAAATGAAAAACTAATGAACTTTTGGGAATAAAAATTCATCATACGAGATTTTAATTTTTGAAAGCTGGAGAGAGAGAGAGAGAGAGAGAGAGAGAGAGAGAGAGAGAGAGAGAGAGAGAGAGAGAGAGAGAGAGAGAGAGAGAGAGAGAGAGAGAGAGAGAGAGAGAGACTTGCTTTGAATTTATTGCATTTTGGTTATTTTAGGGTTCATTTGGATACGTATTTAATTTCATTTTTTGTTTCGAAGTTTCAAAGGTTGAAAGTTTGGCTATAGTTTTGGAAATGAAAATGAAATGACTTGAATTTTTTGTTTGAAAATACTGATTATGCTGGGTATGGAGAATTTAGTAGATTTATATTTTTTATGTTTAAAAAGAATTTATTTTTTAAAATATATGAATATTTTATTAACTTTAAAATGATATTGGGTATGTTATATCAATCGAATTTGAATTTAATTGATATAATAATAAGATAATAGGAAATACTTAGGATTAATTGAAAATAAAAATAAGAAATATTGAGTAGAAATGGATTTTAAAAAAAGTCACTTTTTAAATAGTATTGAAAATGAAGATGGATCTTAAAAATAAATACAAAGCCCTTACTTTCTATACTATTTTTTTTAAATAAACTTTTTTATAAATTCTATTCAAAATCTCCTCTCATAAATTTCTCAGAATTTTTATAAATTCTAATTTAAAATCTGCTCTCATAAATTTGTCTATTCTAAACTGTTGTTCCTTATTTAGTGTATTTTCAGCTTTAGTTTCATTATAAAATTATAAAAAAATTATGTATGAGATTAAGAGGGTTGTTTATTAATTATTACTAGCAACTTGGGTACATTTGTGCTAAATTTTTTATAGTATGTAGTAATATTAATTTTTATGTTGGGTATGAAGTTGAAAATTTAGTAGATTTATCTATTATATTTAAAAAAATATTTTTTTAAAATATATGTATATTTTATTAATTTTTAAAATGAAAGTGGGTATTTTATGTCAATCGAATTTGACTTTGATTGATATAATAATAAAATAATAGGAAATAGTTAGGTTTAATTAAAAATGAAAATAAGAAATATTGAGTAGAAATAGATAAAAAAAATGGTGATTTTTTTATTTTTAAATAGTATTGAAAATGAAAATGGATCTTAAAAATAAAAACAAAGCCCTTACTTTCTATACTATTTTTTTTTAAATAGACTTTTTTATAAATTCTATTCAAAATCTCCCCTCATAAATTTCTCAGACTTTTTATAAATTCTAATTTAAAATCTGCTCTCATAAATTTGTCTATTCTAAACTGTTGCTCCTTATTTAAGTGTGTTTTCAGTTTTTAGTTTCATTATAAAATTATAAAAAAAAAATTATGTATGTGATTAAGAGGGGGTTATTTATTTTATTTTATTTTTAGAAAAAAAAAACAGTGAATAATTTAGACTTGGCAATTAGATACCGTGGATAATCCAATAACGAGTAATGATAGGTCGGGTAAATTTACCCATAAATAAATTTACCAATTTTTTATTGGATATATGAGATAGTGGACCCACTATCCATGATGGGTAATGGGTAACACATGGGTACTTGTAATAATTTTTTATTTTTTTAATATTTAAAAGATAAATTAATATCCACCTTGCAACTTACATGATTTTATTAAAATATTAACTAAATAAAATTAAAAAAAACAACCAATTTATTAAATTGAATAAGTACTTAAAGCATATTAATAACATTGTAGTTTAATACTTATAGATTAAGTATTCAAAATATATCAAATTTAAAACACATTAAATTTAAAAGATTGTTGTCCTTGTAGAAAAAGATATTACATTTATGAAAATATGCACAACAAATTATTTGTCAATTGACTGCATAGGTAGCCTCTATTTGAGAAGGGTTACACACTATTTTGTATTTCAGGTATTGCTCCACAGAATTAGTTTGTAGTAATTTTTTTATTTGTAAGATTCAAAAATTAAAAGTTGAATTAAAAATTTTAAAAACGTAAATATATATACGAATAACCAGTGGGTACACACGGGTGGGGCCAAAAAACAACAGATAATTTGGGTATGGGTAAAATTACCAAAATTTCATTGGATTGGAAATATAAGGCTCATTACTCGTAAATTTTTGGACATCCATGAGTATTTGTGAGTATGGGTATTATTTTGTCAGGTCAAGTGAATATTAATAAGGATAGTAGGCTAAAGCCTTGGCAATTACATCAGAACTGTCCGAACATGAAAAATGCAATGGATAAGTTAGTCTAACTAGACAATGAGCACATTGATTTGCATATCTTTTAACATGATTAAAAGAGACTGAACTAAGATAAACAAGACTCTTCCCAGCATCAAAAATTAGAGGACCAATATGAGATAAGTTAAAAACATCAGTCTGAAATGCCCGAACAACCGATAAGCAATCTCCTTCAACAATCACTTCATTCCAGGGAAAGCGAGAACTCAATTCACATGCCTCCTTTGCTGCGATGGCTTCTGCTGCTTCAGCGTCACAGGTTCCATGAAAAATGCGAGATATCCAAGCTAAACATTTCCCTCTATGATTGCCACAACGCTGACTCCAATAGAATGCTTATCCTAGTTTGAATAAGGCTACATCAAAGTTCAGTTTGACATAGTCCCGAGGTGGGGATGACCGTGCTGCAGGGCCAACAAGCAAGACATTAGTGGAAATAACGACAGATGCCTGTTGGAACCGATCCTTGAAACTCCGTGCAAATTGCACCACTTCTAACGATGACCACTTCCCTTCACCAAATTGTAATTGCTTTCTATGATACCAGATTACAAGCAACAAACAAGGAAACGCAAAGTCAAGAGGGTTGTTCATTACAAGTAGCGATTTGAGTTCATTCGCTGTATGTGCTAAAATTTTTATCGTATAGAGTAATATAAATTTTTAATAGCATTTGATGCTTATTTGAATTTTTATATAAATAATAACAAAATGTTAAGATAAAATGATAATTATAGGTATAGATGTGTGGGTTGTAATTGATTGTAAAAAAAAATGAGGGCACTTTAGGTAACATACCCAAAAGGAATTAGATACTTTATTGATAGTATAAATTTTATAAAACTAGTAGTCATGGTACGTCATTCCTACATGTATAAATTTATTTTACCATATATAACTTCAAAACTAACTGTAATAATAAATAATAAAAAATTAAATTTTATAACTAATACAATTAAATATACAAAAATACAAATCATATTAAATAAAATATAATATTGATTTTCAAACCAACAAATTTTTCGATAAGATTGACAATAAAATATTCAAATAAAAGCAATATAGAATAATTTCAACGACAAATAAATGAGAATTATGTGTGAACTTACAATTTAAATAAAAGATTAAAAGAAGGAAATACATTCAAATTTGTGTTAGTCCCTATTTACGACTTGCATATTTAAAATTGGTAATGATTGCATTACCTTATTTTCAGTCTCATTTTCTTCTTATCCATTCCACGGAATGGAAATGAATTTAAATAATGAAATATTTGCATTCTAAGGAACACAATATTGAACTGTCATTTACATAAGAAATTGAATAATCCACCTGCAATATTGAGAATTAAAATATGACTTGTGTAACATTTTAATTCAATTACAATTGCGTCTATAATTTTATTGGATATTAATATTATATTTAAGGATAAATTTGATTTATTCAAAAGTTAGTATAAGAACTAGTTAGTTTAAAATTATTCCATTCCTATTCTGAACAGTAGTTGATTGTTACACCAAACATCTTTAATATTTGAACGTTGTTTAGAAGGTAGAATTAGAAAAATTAAAAAAAAAAAAACTATTGAAGAGTAAAAAAATTTCTTTTTATAATTGCATAAATATATCATTATAATGATAAAACTGATTTAGTCATATAATATTAAATCATATGAATACATTGTCAAATCAAATAGCTACTTTAAACTATATTAAGGGCTAAAAGAGTAGCACCATTGCTTTTAAGAAAAAAACTGTAATCATAGAACTGGATGGAGTCCGTTAGCAAAAACTCAGATATCAATTAAAATATTTATAAAAAGTACATCAATTTAACATTAATTAAAAAACTCGGATATCAAATGGAAAAAATTTATATCACCCCACAAATATATATATCTGATGAAGAAAAACAAATCCCAGTTCCAATGTATTGTTAGCACGTCCAGTGGTTTGTAGCCATGTGACATCAATTTTTCCTATTTTGTGAAAAGTCTCGTATTTGAACTTGAATAAGTTACTTGGTGCACTTTATGTGTTGATTACTTCTATTTCCATTTAATTGATTTAATAATTAGATTCTATTAATTTATTGTACAAACAATTTTTTTGATTTAATAACTAAATTTCATTGACTATTTATAATGTTTCCTAAAATATATACATATATTGTTGGCAGTTGGCACCATTTTATTACTCGTAAATTTTGGCGGATTTCCGAGAAGCCAGAACTTGGGCTCACTTTATGTCCCCCTTTTCCCTTTTGATTGGGCCCAGTTTTTCATAATTGGGCTGGCCAAGAGGCTTAATTCTATTTACAAGTTAAAAAAAGAGATATATATATATATATATATAATAATTTACACACACAAATTGCGGACGGTTGCAACGATCGCATCAAGGTCTTCCGTTACATAGGGGCAGGCATTTTCCTCAAGGGGCTTTACTATTTACTCTTTCGTCTTTTCTTGGCTGCTAACAGTTTTTTAAAATGAAGTTTATATTAATAAAGGACTAAAGATAAAAGTACAACAAGCTAAATCTTCACTTTACTCTTTAGTCGGATATTGCGGAGTATATTTATTAGCCATTGACCCCACATCTCACATATACATATATATATATATACGTGATGACGATGTTATTGAATCAATTGACTACTCATGAAATAAAGTTATGAGGTATATATACAAATACAATAACATAATATTTTTTAAAAAAATTTAAAACATAATATAACTTCAATTAACTTTTCAATATGTGTATGAATATAAATATTCATATTAATATATGCGTCTACATACTATGTAAGTATATACAATTGATAGCATACTTACAAATATGTATTGATGCCATTATAAATTTAAAAAATTATATCGATAATTATGTTGAAATTTACTTGTACAATGTGATATAATGTATATCTGAAAACAGAAATTACTTCCATAGAAAATGTAAAGGTGGAACAATTTTATATATGACAACTCTTTCTTTCTTTCTTTTTTTTAATAAAGTAATTTAAGAAAATTCTGATTTTATAATTAATCTTTTTATCACTCATATATTTTCTCAAATGTGTAAAAAAAAAAACTATACATCCAAATTATATCGGGAACGTTTTCTATTAAGTGTTGAATGCATCATTGAATATATCATATTTATCAATTTCTATTTAATTTATAAATACACCAAATATCACGATAAATTTATCAAAATTCGTCCAATCTAACACATATCAACACAATATGAATGGTTTTTTAAATTATAAGCACCTATGCATTCCCCTTTTCCTTTCTTCTTAGTATAGTTAAATTGCCTGTTCACTTTTCCTCAATAGAATTCTAATTCATTGCACGCGCTAGCTGATAACATCCGCACCCACAGATCTGATAGCCCTTTCTAAACTTTATATTGTGAGAAAACAACTTTCAAAATCTCCTTTTGTTTTTATTTTCAATCTATTTTCACTATTTAAAAATAAATTATCAACCACTTATCAGAAAACATTTTCGAATAACTTATATAACTTCTCCTAATAATTTATATATCTTATCTCTATATTTTTGTTATTATTATCTCTCTACCATATGTTAAATCCTATACAACAATATATCCAAATACAAACTCATTTTCAACTCATTTTCTCTCATTATCTTTTCAAATTTTGATCATGCCAAAATTGGAATATGAAAATGAAAACGAAAACATAACCAAACAAATTTTCTTTTTGTGTTTGAATAATGAAACTTCAATGATGCTACCTGACTTCAACTGGCTTTCTACATTATCTCATACCAAGTAAGATTCAAGGTGGAGAAAATATCACTAAATCACCGGCCAAGCGGCAGCATAGTCGGCCACCTATAATACATAATAATTCCAAGAGAGAATGCATATTATTGCTATCAAATCCACTGATTTTTCAGCACTGAAATGGATCAGAAGGCAGTAAGCTATCTAGTCCTCAACCTTGACATACAAAAGACACCAATATTTTACACTTTCAATGTAAACGCGCACCATTTTGGCAGGTAACTTACATTGCAGATGTGATGAATTGAGACCATCAGGCAAAATTTTTATCTCATAGTTAAACCACCAAAAAACTGTATTCCACTCGAGGTGATGGTATATAATCCTCCGCAGTGTCACTTTGCTTTAAAAATATTCATTCGGGTTTTCTTGGCTCTGGATGAGAGGGACCCCATCTCCTCGCCAGATGATTCGCTCTTCACATAAGGCTGCTGTTACATCCACGTATAATTTGTGCTCCTGATTAAAATTAATTGAAAACAAGTTAGAATCAGCGAAAAACGAAGTCAGCCCAGATACGATCACACTAGAACAAGTGTTTTACAATCATCAAGTGAAGCGACAAAGTTTGTTTCACGTTTCTTGTTCCTGAAAATGGTATATTTTTGGACTCAAACAGGCAAATTTGAATGTGTGAGATATCATAATTCAGTATAAATTTGGAAGACCTCATGAAGAACCCTTGCAGCTAGCTTCTCAGCTGTGTCGTTGGCAAGCACTGGAACTACTCTTTGAGCAAGGATATGACCAGTGTCATACTGCTCATCAACATAATGTATTGTCGGGCCAGAATACCTACATTAACAACAAAGGAAGACAATATTAGATACAACTTTATGAAAATAATTACAAACTCTAAAGATAAATGACGTGCTTTATTTAGAGATTTGGACAAACAAGGTAACAAAGATAGAAGGAAGACAAACCAGATGATGACCTAAATTTATAATTTCCTCAGAAGAACAAACATCATCATCATTTATTTGATCTTTTTCTCTATATGCGTTCAGTCTGTAGTTGTCAGTAGTGTGAAGCGTAGCGACGTGCAAAGGCATGCTAGAACTATAGCGCATAGCATGCTTTATAGAAATAAAGCGCACAATAATTATATATGTATATATTTCTAATACATGCCTAAATATCAATATATTTTACCTATTATGAAGAATAAACAACTAAATAATCATAAAAACAATGAAGACACTTTTGAATACCAAACCAACAATTCAGCGTGACAAAAAAGATCAATATTTGAGCATAATAATTAAGATATTAAAAATTTTAACACTTGAACAATTACATAAATTTAATAAATAAAGAATTTCCTTCAAAATCTGAAACCTTTTTTACCCAATAATTAATATTCAATTTTTGCCTACCCTTAGAAACCAAAATTAGCATTTAAGTACAATGAGACAAAAAGACAGAGAGGGGGGAGGGGG
>JACGDI010003156.1:0-18511 GCA_014898725.1 Jacaranda copaia
TGAGTTAAAGATGCTGGACATTGATACTTTTGTTTTGTTTATGAGAATTGGACTAGGGATCCTGTTCTAAGCATGGTCCTTCTGCCTTTTTTCTGGTCCTCTTGTGGATATTGAAAAGGATTACTTTTAGCCAGTGGCAGTATTGCAAATATGATATTAAGCTGATCAGGAGAAGTTAATGAATTGCATTCTGTTTCATTGTTTGATGATGTAAGAAAAGTTCTTTCCTGGAATAGAGAATTGGGAAAGACTGTAGTTTAGTCATTCAGGGATGCTTGGCATTATACAAGTAGTGAAGGTCTGGAATATCAGAGAAACAAAGTTGCTTGATTTTTTTGAGTGAGTTCAGCAAGATTTCATAAACCGACAGTTTGAAAGCCATCAAATTGTGGCTGAATTAGATGGAGTTTAGGCAAGATTTGTTACCTGGGCTTGTAAAAACTGGAGCAAGCACTAGTTTCCAATTATCAAATTTTAAAAGCGAAAATCATCAACATCAAATATGAGGTAGAGCAAAAAACTTTTGCCCATATACGCTGTTTTATATAGTTTGTATGCTTTACTGAACTTTGCATTACCTTAGAATAAAGATTATTTAAAATGTTGCCAATCACTCAGTTTACTTAAGGTCAAAGATTAGTTAAGAATGTTTGTTGGTGACATATGATTGTTTGGATCATTGGCCTGGTTGAACTAATGTTAGCCATGCTGCTCTTTTTAATGGCTCATTACAGGTGAAAGATGATATTGTGTTAAGATATTTGTTTCTCTGGCTATGGATGGTTTAAATTTTCAAAAATCCTTCTGAGAACACATCCTTCCATTTACATATGAACAGAATCTGGTATTTCTGTATCTAAACTTTTTCCAAATGAGCTTTTTTGCTGCAATATGCATAAGTATGAAGGACTGAGATGGATATTGACAAATTTGATATCTAATTTGTGGATTGTAAGAAGAAGATACTTCCTTTGGCTGCTCTCAGTACTTCATGAATTGTTATGATGCTAATAATTATATTTTGTATATTCATGTACTATTGCTAGTTTGATTTTTATCTGCGCCTTGGGAGAAATCAATGCATTTGATTGAAGAACATGACATTTCTACTGGTCTGAATTTGTCCTTACATGCTGTGGTTTATTGTTCTTTGTTTTTTGTGTTTTTAATTATTCTTAAAAGATTCTGCATCAGATTATTGCTTCTGATGTTAAGATTTGTGTAGGCTATTGATGATGACTGCAATCAAACTGGCCAAATGATTGCAGGGCTTCTCAAATGGCCTCAAGGAACATTTGCCTCCAAGGTTAGCCTCATATTCCACTAGCTTCTAGAGAATTTTCAAAAGAGACTGTCATAATATGAGCTAATACCGTCATATGACTTTGATTTTTAATGTTTTGTTTAAGCCTCTTCCTTCTTACGACTTGATTAATGCTTCTTTTAGGTTGTATTTGACGAAGAAAATAAAGTAGTAACAGTGGACAGAGAGGTTGATGGTGGCCTTGAGACCTTGTGTTTAGATTTACCTGCAGTTATAACGTAAAATTCTTCTCGTCTTTTACTGTTTCATGTTGATAGACTATCTTAGTTCATATCCTGATGATTTCTGCTACATTTCTGTAATCTTTGGCAGCACTGACTTGAGACTGAACCAACCCAGATATGCGACTCTTCCAAACATTATGAAAGCAAAATCAAAGGTGATAAAGAAACTGACTCCACAGGAATTGAACGTGGAAATAAGATCGGATTTGGAGATTGTTCAAGTGACAGAACCCCCCAAAAGAAAAGCAGGGGTCATACTTTCTTCTGTGGATGAACTTATTGACAAGTTGAAAAACGAAGCCCATGTTATATGATCCCATCAAATTTCTCAGCAGATTAATGTACTCATCGCTGTTATAACATTAACTTGCAGCTGTTGTTGCTTAAGAGTAACATGGATTTCTGGGATTTCCGCAATCCATCACTCGTTTGTTTATTGTTTTAATTTGCTTCAGAGGATATTCAATTGAGTTTGTTCAAAAGATCTTGTAATAGGTTTTGGAGCTTATAGAATATTAGGTTTTAGTTTTACCTTTAAAATGAATTGTCGAAATATTTAAATAAAATAAAATTTTAAAATTTATAAGATTATAATAATAACAAGTTTAAGTTCATTTACTCTGTTATAAGCTTGTTAGTTTATACCATAAGGTGTTGGGTTAAGTTTGACATAAGGTGTTTGGTTAAGTTTGATAGTAAGTGCAACCCTCATATTTAATTAATTTTAGCAAATATTTTTTAATATTTAATAATTTTTAAATATTTTATAAAATATTTTGAGAAGCTACTCTCACTTAATTCGGTATACTTGCTGTGCTGGTGATGCTTGAAACGTTTGTGGGAGCACAATTGGCAACACAGCATTAGCTTCTCTCGATTGACACTGACTGATTCCCTATGAAGCCCAATATCTTGTTTGGTTGGCAAACAAAAGCTTCCGATGTGATGGCATCCCAATATGGATGGCCAGAAGGGCAGGACAGCAAGCTCCGCTCGCGGGCTAGATTCTGTTAATTTATAAGATTTTCTTTTGCTGGTAGACGTTTTTACCTTTTTGATCTTGTCCCTTGATATGTGGAAGAGGACACCATATGCCTGTTAGTAATTCAGGTAATGTTTGTTTATATTTTTTTATGTGATTTTAATATGTATTTTGAGATAATAAATATTAAAAATAATTTTGAAAAATGTGAAAGTTGTATTGAGGAAGTGATGTATTTTTTGTTATATTTTAAAAAATAATTAAAAATTTATTTTTGGGAGTTTTGATACTTTTGTTTATATTTTGAGAAAAAATATTTTTTTATTATAACAATCAAATCAATACTTTTTATTGGAATTGATTAGATTTCCCTATAAACATAACCAAACATTCCCTTACTATATTCCCTTTCTGTCTCTCTCTATTTTCTTTTTACTTTTTCTTCCCTCTTTCTATGTTTATTTTCCATCAGCTTCCTTTTTATTTGGTCAAAGGACAAGATCGTACGTACCTCATGAAATAGATAATTGCAGTTACTAGTCACAGCTTATGTAATTAGTAATATAAATTTTATAAATTAGTGCTGGTTGTACATTTACTCAATGATCTATTGATTTAAATTGATTCGGAATAATTAAAAAATTGTCCAATAACATATAATCTAAGGATATCAGTTTGTTCTATTATATAGGAGGTCTTAAATTTAAGCCTAATTTGTGCATATTATATACATATATTTATATAATTTATACTTCAATTTGATTGATTTGGTAATTGATCATATTAATTTATTGAAAAAAATAATTAAAAAACTCAGGACTTCCAAGAGTTCATTACATTTATAAAACTTAGTTGTTACTTTTTCATCAAATACCAAATCAACTTTTTTGGATTAAATTAAAAAAAAATCCAAACCAAACGGACTTCTAATTATCTTATAATAATCAAATTCCTACTAAGCCTAATCCTTCAACAAATTGTCTCAATGTGTCAAAAAACTTCCCCGAACAAGCGTGATGGAATTGGTTTGTCCGACTTCTTTGTCGCCTCAAAGAGAGCTCGTAGTCCCTACAATAACCTTAACAAGGTATGTAATTTTTTTAAGAGGGTGTTTAGTTAAATTTATTTTAAATATTTTTTATAAATTTTTATATGTTATAAGATGTTAGATTTTATTTTTAAAATAAATTGTTAAAGTATTTGGATAAAATAAAATTTTGGAACTTATAAGATGTTAATAATGACAATTTTGTAATTAAAATGATTAAAAATGAAGGAGTTTATTAAAATTTCAAAACTAAGTCAAGCTCTTCTTACTTTTTTAAAAGAGTATAAATTTCAAAAATTTTATTTTAAAATTTTATAAGTGTTTTTTCTTTTAAAAAATTACCAAATACTTTTTATCAATTTATAAATTCTTAAACATCTTATAAGATGATTTGAGAAGCTTATAAACTCATCCAAACACCCTATCACAACAAATAAATCACTAAATACTGTGTACAACCAAACACACATCATCTCAACAAAGGGTTTGTTGTTGTAAGGGTAAAGTCACAAAGTTTGAAAGTCTTGGATTCAATTTCTATGAATATAGATAGACGATAATATCAATAAACTAATGCAATGAACAAAATATCCTATGAGTTAAAAATTTTGATATATTTGATGTGAATAGTTAAGTCTATAGAATAAAATAATAAAATCTATAAAAAAAAGAATAAAATAATAAAAAAATTAAAAATAGCTCAACAAATTAAATTGATTAATTAAATAAAAAGGGTTAAAGAGTCCAAAATCTAAGTCCATACAAAAGAACAACAAAATTCTAGTGTATCTAAGCCCATCAAAAATAAACTACAAATGTTAAGCTTCATAGAGAACTGGAACAAGAAATTATTTGTAAAAAATTATGAAACTTCGAAAACTTTCGAGAGTTGAAGTCTCTCTATATGCATTTGAAAGAAAACAAACCAAACACTTTACTATCTATTTGAAAGGATCCTGTTCTACTTTCGTACATTATTCATATAATTATTTATTTGTTTTTTTTTTAAAAAAAAAGCAAAACACTTATTAGAAAATGGTAAAATTAGTGTGGTCACCAAATTGGCTCAAAATAATGCTATTTTCTAGATAGAGGTTCCAAATTCAAATATAATTATCGTAAAATTGAATTTAGTGGGCGTAATTATATTTTAAAAAAAAAAATAATATTAATTAATTTAGTGGGAGTAGGACATGACGAGAGAATAAACCACATCCAATGGAATCTCATCAAAAAGCCTCACGTTCCAAATTCCAATCTTTCAAACACTTTTATGTTTTTACTTCACAAATCACAAATATGCGGCGACACAATTTACCAACTTGGTAATTTGCAATGCCAATAATTGACCAGCTTTCCACGTGTCGCCTCCCGAATGGCTCAATTCCCCACGCCAACAATCATATCTTAAACTCTTTCTTTTATTCCCCCAAAAATTTTCCCATCATTCCATTTCCCTCAAAAAAATCAAAACAAAACCTCCATTTTTATTTTTATTTTTATTTTTTTGTGTTATTTATTTCCAATTGAATTGAATTTGAATCACCCAAAATTTTGCCTAATTTTCAAACTTGATTTTGGAAATGAATGATTGTAATCATCACGTGGATTCGTTCGACGAGAATTGCTGGTGTGACTTAATTGATTACAGCAGCCTCTTGGAAGACGCCGTCCCGGCGACCGATCTTTATTGGAATCCTCAGCTGCCCACACAGAAGTGAGTAACTAAATTGATTTTATTAATCTGATTTGTTTTTGTTGTTAGTTGGGGTCCTTTTTTCTATTCTTTGTTTTTTAAATTTTATTTTTGGGTTTGCTTACTTAATCTCAAGTTTTGATTTTTTGCATTGATTTGAAGTTTTTGTTAGTTTCCGATGTGTATGGTTTAACTCTACCTACTTGATTTTCCTATAAGCTTTTTCATGAATATTCTTTTTTTCCGGATGTATGTGATTTTTCTCCGAGATTTGGGGGTTTCAACTTCCGGGTTCTGTCTGGAATACAACATTCAAAATGAAATGGAGAAAGACTATTTATTTTCTAATTTTTCTATTGAAAGTGGAGAAATCAGAATTTAAGCCAATGCTGCTATTAGGGGAAAGATTTTGCAAACTCAGGGTAATTTTATAAAATATTTAAAATCCTGAGTTGGGTTGAGTCCGGTGGGTTCGTGAGTGAGGCTTGATTCGGCTTGAAATTTTTCATGAGCCAAGCACGAAAGACATGGGAGCTTTTGTCTTTCTTATTAGTTGTTGTTGTTGTTGTTCTTCTTCTTCTTCCCTTTTTTTTGTTTTCCAAATTTTTAGATTATACTATAATTTAACTAATATTAACTTGATGTCAAATATGCCGATCCTTAGCTCAATAATTTTGAATTGAGCTCGATCTTTACCCTAAATTTAACTGATTTTTATCCTAAATTTAACTGTTGAGGAGCTCAAGGTCAAAATTTTAAGTAATGTTGGGTTTGAGCCTTAAAATTTAATAGGTTGACTTGCTTGCAACCTTTGTTCAACACAGTTATATGGTGATAGAGGAAATTTTACTATTATATTTCTTAATATAATTTGACTATTCTTTTGCTTGTTACTGGAAGCTTGCCAGCCAAATGTAGATTATCAGTAAAATGTTCAAAAGAGTGGTTTCGATATGCCTAATAATTTTATTTCAGTGCCAGTGTGGCAATCGATGCCTCATTTAGTGGAACTACATCACAAGTAAGTGAATGTGCAGAAGAACAAGAATGTCGGAGAAAGAGGTAATCATAAAAACTTTCTCCCAATTTGTGGAGGGCAGTTGTTTTCCTGTTGGATTTGGCTCTTTCAGTATTAATAGTTGTTTCCCTTTCTGATCTTTTCCTTCTGCTATACAAACTGATGCCTGAAACTTTCATTTTTACTTATTTCCTTGTGGCTAGCTTTTCCTTTCCCATCTAGACTCTTACGCCTGAAGGAGTTCAACGATGTTTCATCTGATAAAAACAAATCCACTCCAGCTGCTCTATATGTCTCGTTAACTGTCTGCCTTATTTTATATCCTAGACTCCCTCTATAAAAATATTATGAAACTTATAGATATATCTGCCGGACCTTGAGTCATATGCTAATCTTGTTAGTTCTTTTTGTCAGTATCTCCTGGGGGTTTGCTACCCCTTGGTGACGTTTTTAATAGAACTTTGACTTTATCATGACAAATAAAAGAAAACGGAATGAAAAGTTACTACGTATGAAGAAGTCAAATAATCTTTTTTACACAAACTAATTAGTCGTCTATGGGTAAAGTGCAATGAGGTCACTCTGTTAGTGTTTTTGCTACTACCTATTGCAAAACAGCTGCACGCCAATAAAGTGATACAAGGTCAGGGTGCTGTAAACAAAAGACCAGGTAGTTTGAATAGATGAATTATTTGGTCATTTGCTCTAGCATTTGTTTAACTACTACTCTAGATATATGCTGCAAATGATTTAACTTGTGTGTTTTGTTCACCCAATTATTGGATTTGTAGCTACCTTATTTAGCAGACTCATCAAGTTGATGCTGTAGTTCATGTCCAATTAAATCATCTATTGAGTTTCTGTAATCCTAATCATCCTCAGCTGAATTAACATGAGCATTTGAAAATGTTATGCACTTATTAATCGTTGTCAGTTTTCTGTGTGCATATGAAGAGTTTGGATTTGTTATGTGAAAGAATTGTCTAGGTTAGTCTTAAGAACTGTTATGCTTTGTTTTGCTTAAAAACTCTGTTTGGAGCTCATATGCTATATATTATTATTGAATGATATCAAAGAATTGGTGATTTGTTGGATATACAGACTGACATATTTTGCTTCATTAGCAGTTTTTAGATATTGTGATTGGCTAGTCAGTTGGCATTCTCAATTCTGCATAAGGATTTTATGAGGAGCTTAACTGAGTAAAAGGATGGACTTGAGGAGCAAAATTTGTTTATACTTTATATTCCTTTTCCTCTCATTAATGTAGATATCAGTATTTCTTTGTTGAATTTATTAGACCAAACTTTCTTGGAAATAGGAACACATTTAAGCTTGCTTTATCCCAAATTTTAAAACTTAAAAGGGTTGTTACTAATTTTCCGAGCGTTTATTGATTGCCACTCTACAGGGGACGCAGCGATCAATGTGGTGGAACAGGAACTAAGGCATGCCGAGAGAGAATGAGGAGAGAAAAATTGAATGACAGGTATATGTAAACTGTTACAATAAAATGAAATAATTCCATTTTTACTTTATTCCGTGGGATCTCACACCCTGCATTTTTGTTCTTCTGTGGAGGAATCAAATTGTATGTTACCCTTCAATGCATTTCTGGAAATAATTCTTTACTTACTGCCAGTTTGGTTGTGTTTTTATTTTCAATTTTCATTTTCAAGTTTGGTCGTATTTTTATTTTCAATTTTCATTTTCAATATTTTTAAAATTTAAAAAGTTAGAGTAAATGAATTGAAAATAAATTTGTATTTGAATAGTATGCTGAGAAAGTAATGATTATATAAGGTTTAATAGGTTGTAGGTGGAGAGAGATAGTAATAATAAAGAAGAGAAAGAAAATATATAGGTTACTGGTAGAAGATATGTAGATTATTGGAAAATGTATTTTGAGATGAAAATGAGTTGAAATATTGGTGATAATGATGATGAGTTGTTAATAATTCATTTTCAAATAGTAAAAACAACTGAAAATGAAAATAAAACATAACCAAACTGGGCCTTTGTCTGTTGAAAGAAAGTGGGAAATCTGATGGTGACATTCAGGACAGTTTATGCATTTTAATAAATTCAAAAAACATAAATGGTGTTTCGACAATAGAATCACGTTGCCTTCATGCAGGTTCTCAGAATTGTCTGCTATTTTGGAACCTGGAAGACCTGTGAAAACTGACAAATTGGCCATACTTGGTGATGCCATCAGAGTACTAAACCAGCTAAAGACTGAATCCCAGGAGTACAAAGAGATGAATGAAAAGCTTTCAGAAGAGATCAAAACTTTGAAGGTTAGACAACACAAATGCGCAGATTTGCAGTATTGTTTAGTTCTTATTCCATTCTGGTGGCTGGGTATGCAGATTAAACAGATACATTAATGGATTACATATTTTCTCTTTTTTTGGGTTTGAATTGCCATTTTATTAAAGTTTCATTGCAGTCATATAGAATGACCATCCAGAAATTATTATGCCTTTGAGGAACTCTATCTTTCTTATTGTGATCTGCAGTGTGACACAAAGTGGAGAATGTAAGAACAAAGTCCAATTGACAAACTTGTTTTCTTAATGCCTTAGAATTTTCCATACTGGTTAACTAACTTTAAAACGGAGTACCCTTGTTGTAAATTTATTTGACTTATTCTTGTTAGAGGCATTATAGAATAACCCCTCTGATTCCCTATTGGATACAAAAGAAACGCTAAGAAGTTATAGCCCAAACCCCTCCTTATGTTTCTTTTATAATCATTAAACACCTTTCCTAGTATAAATCCAGCTTTTTTCTTTATTTTCTGAAACAGGCTGAGAAGAATGAACTTCGCGAAGAGAAACTGATGCTTAAGACAGATAAAGAAAGGATAGAGCAGCAGTTGAAAACCATGGCTGTTCCTCCTGCTGGGTTTATGCCCCCACATCCACCTATATATCAGGCCGGGGCAAACAAGTTGGCAATGTTCCCTGGCTACGGTCTTGTCCCAATGTGGCAGTATTTACCACCCTCTGCCCGTGATACATCTCAAGATCATAAGCTCAGGCCACCTGCTGCTTGATATTGCCCAAGTTAGTGCTTTTCAATGAGCTTGATCATGCAATTAAGCAATTTTCTGCATGACATGCTTGTAAATATGCTTGCCAATTGAATTTGTCTTGGGCTCAGATATCTGTCTTCTCTGCAAACTGCACAAATTTTGGGTATTGAATAAGCGGAAAGATTGCAATTGGTAGGGAAATGGATTGAATTATACTGTTCCATGTCCTGATTTTCTTCAATTCCATCACATTTTTATGTTCTCTCATATGATGTTGTTGGTGCCCGAAGTAGGACTCATTCGTTTACATACCATATAGACCATGTGAAAGAAGAGAAAGAACAAATATCTGCAGGAATAGAGCTTCCTGAGCTTTGGGTGTACTTCTGTGCGTTTTGTTAGGAGAAATATGATTGCTAGTGTGAAGAATGAAAAGGCTACTTATGTTGAAAGGGCCCGAATTCTTTGCAGAAAAAGAGAAATATTCTTCTTAAATTATACAATGGATTTATGGATATTGTGAAGGCAATCTGCCTGGATATTGGTTTGTACCTTACGAGAAAATTGGCAAAAGTAGCACAGTAGACCAGCCACAATATGTCACTAAGTAAAACAGACAGAAGGACTCATCCCATGAAGGAAAAAAGCCTTTTTCGTGATATATATGAAAGCATAGCAAATACTTCCTTCAGTCGAAACCTGGTCGTGGGGTTTGAGTTCAATGCATAGAGTTAATTTGAAAGTTTTGAAAGCACAAAAACGGTTATGGTTCTTGAAGTCTGTTGATGAAAATCCTTAAACGATTAAGTTAGTATTTAGAAAATAAAAATTTAAAATGTCAAAAGAAGAGTAAATGGAGTAAGATGATTGTGCATCTGGAGCTGCCCAATAATTGGGGTATTGAAAAATAATTGAAACTTGACAACAAACCATGACTGGGAACTTCAATTATAACCGGTTAACCTTCAAAATTTTCTTCAAATATGAGATCGTATAGAAAGGATCGAGGCTACGGTGTTTCCCATATTTCCCTTTGTTGAGGTATTCTCGAATGGATTAAGGGCGTTCTTGCTGATGGATTCTTTAGCATGGTCGTAGTGTGTTCTTTTTTCCCCCCAATATCCAGCACATGTAACTCTTTTTATCAGCCAGAAAACTCAAATCCATTCGAAATAGGGGGAAAAAATAATTACCTACATATGTAAAGGAAAGTATGAAAATCAACATATTTGAAACAAAGCTTGAAGATTTTATCTGAACTTTATTCTTCATATTGATTGCCGCTTCGAATCTCACAGAAGCTAGTTGGGATCAATTGGCCTGGAATAAATGTTGTTCACATAATTATAAATCACATACTGTAAGGTCTTTATACAGAGGGGTTTTTTCTTCTGATAACAACTCTTTGATTGGCCCATAAACTTTTGCAGGCACAGCAACACCACTGATATTCTTGGCTCTATATATGTTGTTAGCAACCAACCGCTATGCTCAGCACTTTTGAGATCGTCATTTGATGTCATCCGAAAAGAACAATCAAGATCATATTGTATTAGACTTATCAGTAAACTATTTTCTAAGATGTAATAAACTATTTACTGAAGATAATACAACACAGGGACATCTCGATTCTTACAACCTTCTAGCAGATTCCATATTCTTGCTTTTGGAGTTTCTGTTGTTCTTTATCTATTTTCTTTCTGGTTTCCAGTCAAGTCTCCCAGGTGTTGGTTTGAGTTTACCTGTATCTTAACCGTGGGTATTAATAAAAATTTATCTTAGTAAAGAAAGGCTTGTATCATGATTTTCAGTTATTTCCGTATTTGCACTCTCAAACTGTTTTATTTAAGACGTAACTTGTTCATATATGTCCCGAGAATAATTACAATGATTATTTCTTTATTTATCAAGTACTAATATATCTCCTTTTGTGGCAATAAATTATATATGTCTTGCTCGCATTTTTTGAGTCGTGAAAAAAACAAATTATCATTAAAAGTAGAAGTGCAAACATGACGGTCTCTATCACGTTTCAAGCCCTCTTAGTTCATCTAAGTAAAATAAAAACATTGAGGAAACTAATTTGGAAGAAAAATAAAGTGACAAAACTGACCTCGAGTTGAACTATTGGACATTTCTTAATTGAGTTTTGATGAAAGCAAGCGTAAACTACAGAATACCGCTTTGATTCATGCGTCACTGCTTACGGACAATCTATAAAATTAGAATAAATAAAGGTTTTATTTCGAGGGTGTTTTGCTAACTTTTAAAAATAAATTTAATGAAATCTGATTACAGAATTTATGCAATTTTATAATTAATATAATTAAAATTAATAAAATTTATTAAAATATTAATCAAGCTCTCTATTCTAATTAGTGCTCCTAATCAATTGCAAGCTGTCTATTATGACTGACTTTGTAGACCTCTTACTTTCCAAACTTACGACTGCTATTCTCAAACGTTGTCTTGCTCATCCTCACAAATCAAGGTGTGTCCCTGTACTTTATCCATAAAGTCCCAGTTCTATATAGTATCACAGAAAAATCCATCTGCCCCTGGAGAGAACTCAAATGGTTGTCCCGAGCACTAATGAAGAGATCCGGGCATCAACCGAGCCAAAGTATGATAGAAAAGAAGAATTGAAGGCCTTTGACGACACAAAAGCCGGCGTAAAAGGACTTGTTGATGCCGGCGTCACCAAGTTGCCAAGAATTTTCATTCATCCACCGGAAAACCCAAAAGATATTACGAATACCAAAACCCAGTTCGATTTTCCAGTAATAGACTTTGATTGCTTCGACAAAGATCCCAGGAAACGTGAAAATATTGTGGAGAGGGTCCGAGAAGCGTCGGAGACATGGGGCTTTTTTCAAGTAGTTAATCATGGAATACCAGAAAACATTCTGGATGAAATGTTAGATGGGATTCGTAGATTCCATGAGCAAGAAACGGAGATTAAGAAGGAATATTACTCGAGGGATTTAACGAAGAAGGTGAGATTCAACAGCAACTTCGATTTGTTTAGTTCTCCAGCAGCTAACTGGAGGGACTCGTTTTATTGCTCTATTACTCCATCTCCACCACAGCCCGAGGAATTGCCTGCCGTTTGCGGGTGAGTTTTTTATTGGAAACCTAATTCTAGATGATTTTGAAATATTCTGGAAGTTGCTGATTTTTCAGTACATTGATAGATTCGTCGTCTTTGCCCGTGAACAAGCATAATTCATTGAGAGAAACACAAATTTCTTTGTTATTTTTCTATCTTGCTCTTTCCAATTCATCTTGTTTCTCTAGCATTAGAGAATATCTATAAGAGATCTCCTGGAGTTCATTAGGCATGAAACTTGATAAGTATTGGACGGTAATGTATATAAGATATGAAATATCCAAAAGACCGATAAAATTAGTCGAAATGACTTAACACTCTATTGGTCTGCGTCTTTTTTATGTGGGTTGAAGTTCGACCGGACTTGAAGCCAATATGACCCCTAATTTTGGCCGCATGATGATGACATGTGTGCCACTCTTGGACTACTACCTGTGATGAAAGTATTTGGCCAACTTAACATACTATTATAAATACTCATTCTTTAAACTATAAACAACCATTGAAAAAAAAATTCACATTAATTATCTAAACGACCTGTCCTAAAAACTTTCAACCTCGATAGATCTAAGTCAAACATATGTCAATCCCCGTTTATGCCTTCTCACCAATCCATACCACAAAGGTGCTGATTGACTTTTTCAAAAAATTAATTAGACAAGTTTACCTCGAGTCCAACTACTATATGATGTATCAACCCATAGATTAAATCTACTAACGTCATTCTGCTTGACATCAAAGAAATTCTCTTCTAACCAAGGTCAAAGGTCCAAAAACTCGAGCAGGCCCTCAAATTAAAAACAAGTTAGAATTATTGATTTTTCTCAGCAAAAACTCCCTAAACGCCCATTAAAACCGATAACAAGGTAGGGTTCAAAAGGTTGAGAGTAAATGCTATGTCAGGTGGTAAAAATATTGTATACCTGAAAAGTATATCAATAAGCTTACTTGAAGTAGTGTCACTCCGAGGATTTGTTGCCATGTGGCCCCGTATAAGTCCATCAATCTTATTAAACCCCAAGGATTTTGTTTATCAACATTTTTCAGTAATATAACTTCAGAACTTATACCTTGTAATAAACTTCATCTTAATCCTGATGTAGGGAAATCATGATAGAATATTCAAAACAAGTAATGAGATTGGGGAGATCTTTATTTAAGTTGCTATCCGAGGGCTTGGGGCTAAGCCCAGACCACCTCATAGAAATGGAATGTGCAGAATCCCTTTCATTGATCTGCCATTACTATCCGGCATGTCCAGAGCCTAATCTCACATTAGGCACCACAAGACATTCGGACAACGACTTTGTAACCGTGCTTCTACAGGACAATTTAGGGGGGCTCCAAGTGCTACACCAAAACCAGTGGGTCGATGTCCCTCATGTACTAGGTGCCTTAGTGGTCAACATGGGAGATCTTGTTCAGGCAAGTCTATGAGTCCCATTATCCTAGGCATATATTTTCTGAGACAACAATATGTCTGATACTAATATTCTAACATTCTCAGCTCATATCAAATGATAAGTTCAAAAGCGTGGAGCATAGAGTGTTAGCTAGCAATACTGGTCCAAGAATATCTGTGGCCAGCTTCTTTGGCAGAGATTCTGGGCCAAGCAAAAAGATGTATGCACCAATTAAGGAGCTTTTATCCGAAAAGAATCCCCCAAAGTATCGTGGAACGACTGCCGAGGAATACACTGAGTACTTTCGGGCCAAGGGACTCGATGGCACTTCTGCCCTGCTGCAATTCAAACTCTAAAACTATGTGCAGACTATTGATCTGGCTTTATACCTATCTTGTAATGACAATCTGTAATGCTGATGAAAATAAATAGTTTGTTAGTTATCAAAAGAGCTCTTTATGGTTTATGACTTCATGCATGTTGCTATTTCATTATTCTTTCTATTTGCTTTTGTTAATGATATTAGTTGCATTTTAGTAGTTTTGCAACAATTCTAGGTAATTAAAATGACACTATATTCACCAATTCAACACCAAAACCATGTTCCAAGCTCAAAAACAATGACCAAAGAAGAGCTAAAGCAGAAAACTGTATTTCTATATTCACGCTTTAATGGCACTTCAAATGTTCCTCGAGCCATTGAAGTTCATATAATTCACTCAAGGGGGATTTTGTTCAGCTTAAAGTGTGAGAGTAGAGGGATCCCATCAAGGCCTCTATTGTATCGGCACGCAACAATTTCTTCCCTCGTTGCTTCCCTATAAATCGATGGGTTTTCTTCGGACAACAAATCCTTGATTGGTCCGTACAGTTTAGAGTTACTGTTGTCTTGGATATGCATTCTGAAAAAGAATGCCACTGAGATTCTTGGGCCTACTATATTCGCCAACACTTTGTGGTAGACACTTTTGAACTTAGCATTGGTAATGAGCTGCAAGAAAAAGAGACATGAGCAACAAGAAGACAGATTAATCAGAACATAGTAGATCCGAGGTTACATTAATATGGGAGCTCAACCTGTCCCAACTTTGACACATATTGTAAATCATATGGCAAAAGGACTTCTAAGAATTTTGACCAGTAAAATAAGTTTTGCTTCTTTGGAACTGAAATGGCAAAGTAGTCATTATGCTCGTGCAGTAATAAGCGAATTCTCAAGAACTGATGTACGTGTATGAAGACATCAGATAATTTGGATTAAGTCACATCAGTAGTGAGCCCTACATTGTACTAATGCGACATAATTAAACTGTTTAGAATTTTCACAGCTAGTGCATATAAAATTTTTTTATTTAACTAAAACTGGCCGAGTGATCATTATAGTCCCACGCTGTAAAACTAAATCTAAAGAATTGATATGCATTTTGCATGAAAAAATAGACGATCTGGATTAAGTGACATTAGTAGTGGAGCTTACATTGTACTAATACGACATAATTCATATCGTTTAGAATTTTCACAGCAAGTGCATATAAGCATTTTTGGTTTTATTGAAACTAGTCAAGTAATTATTATAGTCGCATGCAGCAAAACTAAATTCTAGTGAACTGATATGCATCGTGTATGAAAACATCAAATTATGCGGAATAAGTCTCGTTAACAATGAAACCTACATTGTGCTGATGTGAGATAATTCACCCTGTTTAGCATTTCCACAGCAAGCGCACATAATTTCTTCGTAAAGTTTAGTCATGCATTTACCTCCATAAGGTCTCCAATGTTCACTATAAGAGCTCCAGGCGAAAAGGGCACATCAACCCACTGATCTTTGTGGAGAACTTGAAGACCACCAATTTGGTCTTGGAGAAGTAGAGTAAGGAAGCCACTATCAGTGTGGCTGCTGAGGCCTAACATTAAATCTGGTTGAGGGCAAGCAGGGGTAGTAGTGGGCTGTGACATATAATCCCTCTGCACAATCCATGTCTTTCAAGTGCTTTGAGTTTAGTCCAAGAGCTTCTGAGAGCAATTCGAATAGTTGGATCCCTAATGCCTTTACTTGCTTTGAGTATTCCATCATGGTATCCCTGCAAAATAAAATTTATAGAGTTTAACAATGCTATCCCCAATTCCTTACCACCTAGCAAAATAAAATAATTTTGTTCTTTTTTTTATAAAAGAAACTTATATGTACAAGATACACATTTAAATTTAATGCGCAATTCGAAGAAAATAAAACCCGCTATACTATTAGTCCAAATTTACGTAAGGATACTCCCCAAAATATTATCCACTTATTGTTCAAAACAAAAATTTCACGAATATATTCTAAGTAATAAAAAACACTTCTACTTTTACGAAAACTGCAGTAGAAAACAATGGACAAAAAGAAGATTATTAGGCTCAATGGATAATGAAGATGGAACAGGAGTTGGCTAGTTAACTCATAAGAACTATGAATGTTAGTTCAAGAATACAAATAAAACTAAATTCTTGCAGACTAACGAGGTATTTGTCTATATTTCCAAAGAAAATCTTTCCACTTTTTACCATTTAAAATCCAAAAATGCATTTCTATCCACTTTTAAATTTAAAACTACCAATATAATATAGCTTGCTGCTTAAGATTTTAGCTCACATTACCTGCAAACTTGAGGCAATTCTTCAGGCTCAGGAGGCTCTGGAGCCATAATCAAATAAAGGGTGTTCCTCCAGTTTGCCCTGGGAGCTTTGTGCAAATCAAAATTGCTATTATATAGCACCTTCTTCTTGAAATCACGAGAATAATACTGTTTCTAGACCTCAGTATCCAGCTCATGAAATTTCCTCACATCCTCAAGCACTCTGTTCATCGTACTTAACGGAATCCCATGATTTATAATCCGAAAAAAACCCCATTCTTCACAAGCATCTTTGATCTTATGGACGATTTGACCACAATCAGCTGGATTGTTGTTCAGACATTCTAAGTCAATGACTGGAATACTTAGCTCAGATCTGCAAGAAGTCGAGTTCTTCTCAAGTATATATTGTTCGTGGACGAATATGCGTGGAATTTTTTCCAGCCCAGCATCGACAAGCCCTTTGACCCCAGATTTTGTGCTATCAAATTCTTGTATCTCGCTGTGTCTATCACATTCTGACTTGTTTGCTGGCAGAGCTTTTCCATTTTGTGTGAGCACCATATTGGGAAATTTCAAGGGGTAGAGATATTCAAGTGGGGTTTGAAGATAGCAACAGATATAGTTGAAATTTCGATCAACCCCTGTTGTACATTGGAAGTGCCAAAAGTCGAAGGAACGCAATTGGGCACCGCTGCGCTTCACATATTTTATCCGTCTCTTTGCGCTTTCGGGCATGTGTAAGAAGCCATCTCACGCAAATCACTTTAAATTTTCTATTTATTTTTAATTTTATTTCTTATTTTAAAAAAAAAATAAAATAAAATACATTATAATTTATTCATGAAATAAAATAAAGAATTTAAACTGCATATTAATTCCCCCAATGCATCACATTGTAGTCCATGGCTCATGATCTGTGTCAATCTTCATCCATAGGACTTAAAAAGAATTTACATGTTATATGGTTGTGTATACAATGACAAAAGATGTATGGAGTCTTAAAAATAAAGAAATTATTATTATTATCCCCATCAAATCTCTTAAACTTCATAGGTGAATCAAAAGTTGAATTTACATTAAATCTCACAAAATTGCCTTTGATTTTGTGTCTCGATTCAAATAGGAAGAGTATACTATGCCAATAGGTATTGGATGGCTCATATTTCAAATTAGATAGATATAACATCGTTTATTTTGATTTTGTTGTAATTAACCGTGCAGCACTTATTGCTATATTTTAACTTTTGAATTAAATTTTATCAAAGTCCATTATAAGCATAAATGAGTTGTTAAAACTAAAAAAATTTATTGGGACTTCTCCAGCGCATTGTAATTGTTTTCACTTTTAATGAAATTGAGTTTGTTTCTAGTTCAAATATGTCTCAAAAAGTGTTTTATTGATTTCATATTTTTACATTATTATTTTTTAAGGTAATTATGACACGGCAATTAAAATTATGAGCACTTTTTTTTATATAATTTAAAATTATGAGCACTTGACAGACATAATCGTGAGTCGCAAATTACTAGCCAGAGAATGCTCATTTTCTGATACTTACTAGGCACTAGCCATGCAATTCTAAACAAAATTAAGATTAATTTCTCACCAATTAGATATTTAAAAGGAAAAAATAGTGGCTCTAAAGTCCAAACATTTGCAAAATACATCTGAGAAATGACGAATGAGTGGTCAATTATATAATCTCTTATTTTTACGCAACACCACCTGCAAATTGATTGTTGGAATGTTTTATTTTAATTTATATTTTATTTTTTATTTTGTATTATAAATAAATATTAAATGTATCAAATATTTTTTTATAAAAATAATTTATTATAAACCACTTATACTTAATATATACTTATAAAAATAGAACAAAAAAGAAAATACGAGTCAAAATAAAAAATCTAAAGTGCGAGGCAGTTATTTGACCGCACTGTATCTCTTAATCCTCCTCTGCTTAGGCAATTGTACCACGCAACTGAAGCATCACCATAAAATTTTATTCTTGTCATAAAAGTATCATATGTGTGATGCTGCAAAGA
>JACGDI010003156.1:23873-61303 GCA_014898725.1 Jacaranda copaia
AACTATTTATTTTTTTGAATTTGAATTAATTTTTAATTGACAAGTCTATTGCATAAATTACTAATTACTCTTTTTTCATACTTGAACTATTCATTTATTTTATTATAATTTATAATAGATATAATTATTTTAAATATATAATACCTATAATTTTTTTTAAAATTCATTTAATAAAAAAAATTTAAAAAAAAGAAAAAAAAACAAAAGCAAGAGGCGTGGCCAGATGCAAATTACAAATTAAGAGGTGTGGCTAGAGGCCACGCCTCTTAATTCTATTCAAAAAAAAAAAAAGAAAAAATGCTTGAAAGGCGTAGAGGCCACGCCTTACGGAAGTTTTGCAAACTTTTCAGAATTGCGGTAATTTTATAAAACAATTTTGTTTTAACATTAGTTTTATAAATTAGCCCTCAAGGCCGTGCAAAGGTGACCAATGAGGCGAAAGAGGCATTCAACTGACACCTCCTGACAATACAGTGCAAGATAGTCAAATAGTTTATCCTGAGCCCTACTTTTCAGGATGCGAGCATGATCACGTCCCTTAATGATGCTCGTGAGGCATTCCATAGGGCTATGAAGTAGCTTGAGCACCTGAGATATGCTTTCCAACCTGACGACAAGAGCAAACTAAGCCCTGCACTAAATGAGAAACTGGAGCCTTATCCTGACCCTAAAAAGGGTAGAGTTAAGCAGGCTTTAGAGAAAGAAACTACAACCGCTGCGTCGCATGAGCTTCTGACTGAAGCTTAGAAAAAAAAGCTTGAGGTCGACGCGAAGTTAGAACAGTTGTCCAAGAAATTTGCATTTGCTGAAGACCTTATGGTGCAGCTGAGGGAGGAAGAGGTCGATGTGGCGTAGTATGTGCTGCATTCGATCAACTTCATGAGTGATGTCGTTGGGCCTTCTGAACCACCTCGAGCTATTTTGCCTCTTGCGTGTGCATTGTTGGAGCTAAACTTAGAATGGCCTAAGGGCAACAAGGTGGGGACGAGCCAGAATTAAATTGGCTTTTCTTCTTCTTCTTTTTTGATGTAATGATGATCAACTACTTAATGAATAAAGAATGTTTTTCATTTCCATCTTGTTGCATCAAAGATAGCTATTGAATCTCGTCATATTCAACTTGACCATCGTAGTAATATGGAGAATATCTGATAACATATTTGGTTATCACCATCATAACAAAGAAAATCTAACAATACTGTTGTCGATTATGCTTAATGTTGTCTGACTCGTAGTAATTTGTTTGCACAATTGCGTCATTCATTTTTAACACCACTTGATCGACTATTAGATTTAGGCAAAAAATCTTAAATCTGTAGTTTACAACCATTTAGGATCGACGCTACAGTCGAATTAAATTTTAGGAACTAATCAAATGACACGAAGCTATTTCTTTATCGATTGCAGAATCGATGCAAGTTTGGTAGCGCAATGCTATTTATCTATCGACTACAAGGTCAACAGGAACACATATTGCAACATGGAGCTATTTGAGTGGCAGTAAGAGGTTGCTTATCTGTCGATCACAGTGTCGACTAGGGACTTGTTGGCGGAATGGATCCGTTTGAGTGGCAACGAGGGACTGCTTATTCATTAACTACAGGGTCGATCGAGAACTTGTTGGTGGCATGGAGCTGCTTGAGTGGAAACGAAGGGCTACTTATTTGTCAACTAAGAACTTGGTGCATGTTGAATACAATTATAATAATGTGTAAAAATTGTAGCAATATTGTTGGAACTTTATTCAAGCCAGAGAATACAAGAATAAATACAACATAATTTCAAATGTAAAATTTTCTCAGGTTGACAATGTTCCACGGGCATGGGAGTTCCTCTCCTTGTATATTGGCTAGTCTATAGGCATTGTGTTTTGATACTTTAACAACAGTGTACGGTCCTTCCCATTTCGGTTTGAGCTTGCCAATATTCTTGGAGACTTTTACCTTATTGAGAATGAGATCTCCAACCTTAAAACGGCGCAATTTGACCTATTTGTTATAGTGCTGGGCTATCTTCGACCTGTAGTGCTGCATAATGTTATAAGCCTCTTGGTGACGCTTGTCGATAGTTTTGAGGTCGAGTTTTCTCTCTGATGTATTTCTTAGTGGATGGAAGTGAATGACTCGAGTCGTGTGTTGAGTTAGCTATGAGGGAATGACTACTTCAGACCCTTAAATAAAACTGTAAGGGCTATGATCTATGGTTGTTCAAGGAGTTGTTCTGTATGCCTATAGCATACTAGGGAGGCCGTCTGACTAATTTAAGCCAGTGTCTTGTATCCTGGATTTCAAATGATCGAGGATCATTCTATTGATTACCTTTATCTAGCCGTTCGATTGAGGATTGCCCACTAAAGTGAAGTGTTGTGCGATCCCTAAGGCTTCACACCAATCTCTAGTGCTCTTGCTCTGGAATTGAGTGCTATTATAAAAAATAAGGACGTTGAGTAGGTCAAAATGGCAAATGATATTTTTCTATACGAAACTCTTGATGGCTGCATCTGTTATCTTAGAAACAGCTTCAACTTCAACCCATTTGGTAAAATACTCGATTGTGATGATTATGAACTTCTGCTGTCCCATCAATTTTAGCAAGGAGCCCAGGATATTGATTCCCCATTGATCAAAAGGCCAAAAAATTTGGATGATGACCAATTGGTGCTGCGGATTGGTGTGGCAAATTTGAAAGGGGTTGACATGATGTACATTTTCATGTAAAATCCATCGCGTTTTTCAATAATGTTGGCCAAAAGTATCCATACCTGATTATTTTGTGGGCCAAGGTCTTTCTCCAGAGTGGTTGCCACACATACCTGCATGAATATCATGTAATACATTTAGAGCCTGATCAGGATCTAAGCATCTCAAGGGGGTCCAGAGATTAACCTATTGTACAATTGACCGTGCTCATCAAGAGCAAATTTGGAGGCTTGACCTCAAAAGCGTCAAGCCTCGTTCCTGTCCTCGGGGATGGTGCCTTAGCTCAGATACAGTTTGATCAGAACTTGCCAATAAAGTGCAGTCTCCTCAATGCTTGCTATCAAATTTTCCTTGTGGGGTCTAATCGATGGTCGATCAGTGAACAAAAATGTAATTTTTCTATCCCTCGTGCCCCTAGTTGAGCTGGTAAACTTTAAGAGTGCATTTGCCCGCTCGTTTTTAGATTGAGGTACTTGACTAAGGGTGAATCTTTTGAATAAGTGTTGCAACGTTTTCATCTCTACCAAGTATCAGCTCATCGTTGAGTCCTTGACCTCAAAATTTTTGTCAACTTGTTCGGTGACTAATTGGAAATCTATAATGGCGACCAAGTGCTCGACAGCTCGATCAAGCGCCATTCTCACTTTTGTGAGAAGGGCCTCATACTCTGCCTTATTGTTTATAACGGTATAGTCCAGTTTTATTGCAAAATTATATTTCTCTGCAGTTGGGGAGCGGAGAGCAACTCCCACTCCTCCTCCAGATGTGGTCAACAAACCGTCGATGTGTAAGGTCCAGACAAGAGGGGCTTCACAATTCTTCTCAGATAGTTCAACTTGCTTGGCAATGAAGTCCACAAGAACTTGTGTTTTGATGGTTGTTCGGGGTTGAAACATAATGCCAAATTCTCTCAGTTTGATTGCCTATTTAGTCAGTCTTCCAGATGTGTCTAATTTCATCAATACTTGCTTCAACGGTTGGTTGGTTGGCACTATGACAGTGTGAGACTGGAAGTATGGTTGCAGCTTTTGAGCCACAGTTACCAATGCTAAGGTAAATTTCTCGATCTCCAAGTAATTATGCTCTGGCCCTTAGAGTGACTTATTGCAATAGTAGATCGATTAATGGCTGTCATCTCGAGTTGAGACTAATACTGAGCTGATCGATCTTCGAAGACTGCCAAATATATCTAAAGCACTTCTCCTAATTCAAGTTTTGCAAGCATAGGGGCGAGGCTAAGTATTGCTTCAACTCGATCAGCGCCCAATCATACTGTTCACTCCATCAAAAACCCCACTTCCTAGCATTTCTAAGAATTTTGAAGAAGGGTAAACTCTTATTAGCTAATCTTGCAATGAACCTACCTAAGGCTATAATCCTCTCAACCAATCTCTGAATGTCTCTGACTATTTTTGGCTGGGAGATGTTGATAACGGCTTGAATTTTCTATAGGTTTGCCTCAATGTCTCGTTAACTGACCATGTAGCCCAAAAATTTACCTCCACAAACCCCGAACGTGCATTTATTTAAGTTCAACTTCAAGCTAAAAGCTCTCAAGATTGCAAAAGTATGATTGAGGTTGAGCAAGTGATCTTGGGCTTTTTCTATTTTTACAATCATATCATCGATGTAAACCTCCATCGACTTCCCAATTTTATCTTTGAACATAAAGTTGACCAGCTTTGGTAAGTTGCTCCAGTATTTTTCAATCTAAAAAGCATGACCAAAAAGCAGTATAGCCTATTAGGAATAACAAAGGAAGTTTTATCCCTATCCTTGGGAGCCATAAAAATCTAATGATAACTTTAAAATGCGTCCATCATGCTTAATAATTCACAACCCACAGTTGAATCAACTAATAAATCTATATGAATCAAGGGATAAGGATCTTTAGGGCATTCTTTGTTTAAATTCATGAAATCATTACACATCCCTCATTCTTTAGGACTAGTACAACATTACAAAGCCAAGAGGGGTATTGAATTTTTAGAATATAACATGTATCTAGGAGTTTCCTAACCTTCTCCTCGATGATCTATGTCCTCTTAGCATTGAATGTCCTCGTCTTCTATCTGACCGATTTGTGCGAGGGGTGGATATTAAGGCAGTGCACGATAATGTCAAGGTTAATTTCTTGGAGGTCGGATGCTCTCCACGCAAAGATGTCAATATTCTTTCTCAGAAAATTGACCATAAGATACTTCAGATAGGGGCCCATGTTTGTTCCGATATGAATTGTCTTGTTGGGGTTTTCTTGTTTCTGCTCGATGTTTTAAATTCCCTAATGGGCTCCACCTTGGTGTTTTCCAGCTTTCTCTTTTTGCTGGCCTGGGTCTCCTTGGGTTCCACTACATGGGCGTCCTCTAAGGTCTTCAGTTATGATCGAGTCTTTTACTTGCTTGACTCGATTGAGATGTTGTAACATCTCTAGGCCTCCTTCATGTTACATAAAAGCTCCCCTGTGCCCGCTGGGGTTGGAAATTTAATTTTCATGTGGTAGGTCAACACAATGGCATGGAAGTTATTGAGAGCGGGTCGACCTATGATGACATTGTAAGCAAATAGGGCATCAACCACCAGATAGTTTACCATTAAAGTTCTCCTTCGAGGAGCCTGTCCAAATGATGTTGACAAGTTGATGATCCTTCCGAGATAATTTTTGACCCCCCAATTCGACCAGCGGGGTTCGCACAGGTTCAAATTTTAGCAGGCCTATATTCATTCTTTTCAAAGTGAAGAGGAAGATGATGTTGGCTGAGCTGTCATTATCGATCAGGGCCTTGTGGACTTCAAAGTTGGCAATCTCAATAGAGACTACCCTAGGATAGTCTGCTTTATAGTCGACATTCATGCCCTCAAGGTGGGCCAGGTTGCTGTCAGTGAATGAGATGGATTCTGCACTCATCAAAAGGTGAAATATTGTCTCAACAGGCAAAACTTTAGTTAACTCGAGCCTCTTTTAGGTTTGCGAAGGGCAGACTTTGAGTCCCCCCCAGTAGGACTTCCTGCAATCATGTCAATCACTCCTTGGATGGGCGGGTGATCCTCGTAGGTGGGTTTCTTTCCTTTACCTCCCTTTTAGGGCTAACCAACCATTCTTTATGGAGAGTTCGGTCGATTTTGCCCCCTTTGAATTGAGTGTCCACAGCTATATATTTCTTGAGGTGGCCCTACCTAATTAGCCTCTCAATCTCATCTCAGAGGTTGAAACACTCATCTGTGTCATGCCCTTTTTGTTTATGGAAGTAGAAATATTTCTTAAATTTTTTCATTGTCTCAGTCTCCATCAACTTCCTCAGTTTCTTAAGGAGGTTATCATGTTGGATGGCATATAGGACCTCTCTCCTTGGGATGTTTAGGGGCATATAGTCGTGGAAACATTTTATAGGAGATCAACCTTGTTCCTTGTGCTTTTGGTTGTCTTTCTCTTTCTTTTTCTTGTCAACCTTGGAGGATCCAAACATGAGCCTATTCATCTCCTCCTGGATCATGTACCCCTCAGCCAGGTTGAGCAACTCCTCCATTGACCTAGGGTGTTCATGCACCAATGCATTGGTGCATTCATTGTGTCTGATCCCTAAAAATACTACATCTATCAGAAACTCGATCCTAGGGTTATCTATCTTGAAGACCTCCGTGTTGAATCCAGTAAAGAAATTACAGAGGGACTCCCCCTCGCTCTATTTAACGGTATAGAGATAGGTGTGGGGGAGTTTCACTTTTCTCCTGCTGGCAAATTAGTGCAAAAATTTATCGCACAGCTGGTCATAAGAATAAATCGATGATAGCTCAAGCTTCACAAACCAGTCAAACACAATACCATGGAAGGTGGTCACTAATATTTTGGCATAGATGTATTCATTATGTCCGTGTAGCTGCATCATGTGTTCGAACTGCATTAGGTGCTTGTTTGGGTCCATTAAGCTGATGGTAGATCGATTGGAACCTTTGCATCGACAGTAATGTGTTCGTTGACAATATCTTGGATAAATGGGGATCCTCTTTCCTGATGAGATCTCTGAGGACCCTCTGGATTAGGTGCTTTTTCAGTATTTTTCCTCAAGACTCATCGAAGCGCCTAGTCAATTGTTGGACTTGATAGGACACTTTTTCCCATTCCTCTCGATTCACTATAGTATCATTTTAATTAAGATATGGTCTTACACGCTTAACCCTATCACGCTGCAGGGCTCGAATGGGCCGGGCTGTGAGGTCCGCAGATTCTCCCATATCTTTGCGGTAGTTACACTTAAAGCACTCAACCCTATCACGCTGCGGGGCTCAATTAGGTCGAATGTGATCTACTGAGTCGATAATCTCTTCCCGCAACTCTAGTCACTTCCTCTCCTCTTGGGGGTGTCTAGGATTGGCTTCTTGTCAGATGGGCGGCTGCCTGGATTCTTGGCAACCGCGGCTATTCCTGGGGGACTTATCTTCTGGAGGAGGCGGTTATGGGGTGGCACTGACTGTAGGGGCTAGCACAGTAGTGTGCCTATTCAAAGTAGCGGATAGCTGGGCTGAGATTTGAGCAGAGATTTGCTTGCTTATCAGCTGCATTAGCTGGGGTGCAATTAATGTCACCACTTGCTTCTAAGGGGCACTGGGGCTTGGAGTGTGTGCACCTTGCTAGGGCAGAGGGCAAGGTAAAGACGTGGACCTATTCTTCTCCCTTCCTAACATAACTCGCCGCATGTTCACAATTTTCTCATTGCAATCTCAAAGGTTTCCCATAGACGGCGCCAAAAATAAAAAGGTTGAAAGTCATTTATAATGAAAAGGGTAGGGTTTGGGTAAATTTGACCTGGGAGGTCAAGTTGTTCAAATGATATTTTTCTCGAGGTCTGAGACCTACAACAACAACACAAGTTAAACTAGTTGAGGTGTCCCCAACTAAAACACTCCGACGCTCAAATCAGTTCTGGTCAAAAATGATAATCAAACAGAATATTAAGAGCTTATAATATATTTGGCATTATCTATAGCATGGTTGGCTATAAGGTTTTTATAGCCTTCTTTTGGTGTGTGATTTGTCGAATGTGCTCTTATCAGGTGTTGTGGGCTTTAGTCCTTACTAGGGGGGTTAATGGTCATTTCAAATCTCAATACTATTTCAAGTGGCACAATCTCCTATTTTCAGGATGAACAGTACATCTGGTAGGCACTTCCCTGTCAAAGGTGGTGGCATGGTTGGTAGCAGCGACTGTACCTGTTGTCACGGGTCATTAATGCAGAGATATGCTACTTATCAGAATAATAAATGCAACATGGATCTGAGTTAGCGTCAGAGTGAACCATGAGGTCAATAATAGTTGAATAGACTTGGCTAGTCGATTAGAGAAATGGTCGAATAGGCTAGAATAGATGATGCTTCCCGTCAAGTGCAATTGGTAATATTTACTCGATCAGATAGTTGTTGTCGAATGATTTAACCCAAAACTGATGTTGGACCCTGCACATTAAATGGGCATGCTGGGCTAACTGGGCTTATTCAGCTATTTCATATCAATTATAATACATATATAATTATTTAATAATATATATATATATATATATAAAACAAAAATCCTACCCATTTACCTACTCCCATCCCCTGCCCCCACCTCATCCCTAAACCTTACAGGCTGCCATGGCAACATTGTGGCCATAGCCAATGTAGCCATGGTGGTGTCGGCCGCTATCTATTTAATTTTTTTTTAATATATCAAGTATCGACTCTCGGCTACTAGTGGGGGCTATCGGCGGCGGTTGCCAGTGGGGATGGGGTATATATAATTTTATATGTATATATAAATGATAATATATATTTGTATGTATATATATTATATATATGCATCATATAATAATATATTATATTATGTATATATATTTTATATATATTTTTTAAAAATATAATATGATTTGATCTAAACTATTGATTTTTAAAAGAAGATTCGACGGTTGATGAATAAGGGTATAATTATCTTTGAGTTAATTGCATTAAACCTCCCAACTTATGGCCCTCGTTGCACATTGCCCCATAGCCATTGTTGATGTGCAATTTCACCCCCTGAACTAATTAAAATATTTGTCAGCATCACATTTTGCACTATTTCGATAAAATCTAATAAGAATATTTCGTTGTTTTCAGTCCACGTGTAGAATGCTCACTGGTTACATTCCACCGAAATAGTACAAAGGTGGTATTAGCAAATATTTTTATTAGTTTAAGGGGTGAAATTACACATTGACAGCGGTTATGGGATAATGTGCAATAAGGGTCATAGATTTGAGGGTTTAATGCAATTATCCCATTATCTTTTTATGTACAAAATTTAAGTCCAGTTGCATGCATAGGCACATGTCCCACACACATGCTCTTAGGGGTGTTCGTTGCATGATTTTTTAAAATAAAAGAAAATATTTTGTATATTTATTTTTCATAGGGGGTAAATTGTCTATTGTTTAAAACTCATGGGGATTAATTACAATTTATCCGACGTATATATCATATATTTATCAAATAATATAGGAGATTGAATAAATATTGAAATAGAGTATTTAAATAGTATATTATAGGCCAATAATTGAGTACCGAGGATATAATCCGCTGGACTTTTGTAGTGATTGGTTCATATTATAGCCAACAACTAGAGCCAATAGACCCATCAAAGTAGCAGATATCAGTTAAAATCTTCCATTGTCATCAACTCTCTCGTTTGACTGTAAACCTTAGCAGGACATACAAGGACATTTCGATTATTACAACCTTTTCCGTATACTTTTACAGCCAAGTCTCCTAGTTGTTTGTTTGTGTTTACTTGTATTAATAAAATTTACCTTACTGAAAAGAGGCTTGTATCATGATTTTTAGTTATGTTCATATTTTCTTTCTCAATCTGCTATATTTAACACATAACTTGTTCAGATATGAGATACGTCTGAGAATAGCATGTCAACATGATTTGAGAACAATTTAGGGAGTGTAAATGATATGAAATGATTTGCGAATAATTTGGGTTCGCTTCGATAAAAGCTCATATTCGGCTTGATTTTTTCGAACTCAAGTCGAGCTGAGTTAAGTTCAAGCTCATTAGTCAAACAAGCCAAGTCATTTCAATAATATTCCACTTAAAAAGCTCGTAAGCCTAAATGAGCTTTTTTATTATATATATACATACATATAATTATAATTTAGGCCTATATAATAAAATTTATAAAAATGATAATGATGATGATAGTTTAGTTTTTTATTTTAGAAAAATATATAACAAAATTATTTAAAAACTTTATAATTATAGGTTTTGTTTTGAGTTTAAATAAACTCGAATTAATCCAAACCTATATGATCGAGTTTAACAAATCGAGCTTTCTACTTCTTTATGAGGAGTCTTATCAACTCAAGTTCAATAAGTCTTGCCGAGCCTTCGTCTGTATCAATGAGTCAAACTTGAATTTGACCTTTTAAGCTCGATCAAACTTGACTTCAATTAAAACTCGCAAATTAATAAATGAGCTAAATTTAAGCCTACCAAATTCAAATTCGACTTAATTTGGCTAGTTTATACCCGAAGAGAACTTCATTCAAATGGCCATTGTGTCTCTCCAATTGGCTGTACAAGATCGATGCAAGTCTACATTGTTCCCATATATATACATGTATATTCGATCCAAGTCCACATTGCTCGCATATCGATATAAGTATATTTTAATTATTAAATTATATTGATTATTTCCACGTTTATCAAGTACTAATATACCTCCTTCTGTGGTAGTAAATTATACGTCTTGCTCGCATTTGAAGTCATCAAAAGACAAATTATCATCAAAATGATAAGTACAAAAATGATTGTCCCTATCGCATTTTCAGCCCTTTTATTATAATTGTAAATGAATATTCAAAAATTCGGTTGTTGTTCGTATTCATATTTATTTATATAAAATTTATCTATATCCATTTAAAATAAATATTATCTGTATTCGATTAGTAGATATCCATTTATAAACAGATATAAATATGATAAATGTATATTCGATCCCTTTAATATCCAATTCAAATATATATATTTATTAAATAATATATTATATATATTTTTCAATAAAATTTCATAATCCATATACGTATATATAAATTAGAATTGAAGAATTGGGAAGAAAAAATAATATATTTAAAAAATTATTGTAATATAGAGAAAAAATTAAAAAATAAAGTTAATCAATATAATTTTTGTTAGTTGACTTTATAATTAATACGCTTAAATGTCATTATTAATAGTAATTAGTACTAATATCCAATTATAAAGTCAATTATGAATTAGAAATTATGTTATTTGTTTGATTGTGTTTTTCTTTAATGAAATTGTATAGTTCATTCTATTAATTAAAATATATGTGTTATATATATTCATAAATTCATATATTTGGATATTTGTAAATAAATATCTAAATAATTATCATCAAATATAAATATCAAAAAATCAATTTGAATACGGATAAATTTAATCAAATATGAATGCATTTGAATAATTATAATCGAATACGGATATGAACATATACAAATTCGGATGTCATTTTTTAAATATCCATCAAATCTGTATCCGTATCTGAATATTCGAAAAGTTAAATGAATATGAATATAAAAATAGTTTATTCAATTTATTTAACATTCATTTACACCCTTGCCTCTTAATTTATTGAGATAAAATAAAGACATTGAGAAAATTAATTTGGAATTAAAAACGAAGTGAAAAAATTTATCTCCAATTGCACTATTGGACATTTTTTAATTGAGTCTTGATTAAGAATGTAAACAAGTTAAATTGAGTTCAAATCTAGCAAGTCTAATTTCGGATCGTCTATTAATTTGCAAGGTTAAGCTCGATATTAAACAGCAAAGTTCAAGTTTGGTTCATTAGAACAAAAGAAGGCTTAACAAGTTTTATTGATTTTAACTTAATAAAACTTGTTATAATTATATAGAAAAGCTTGATTAATATAAATTTGGATGAGTTGGAATTCATTTAAACTCAAAATAAAATATATAATTTTATTATATATTTTTCTAAAAATAAAAATTAAATAAATATTATTATTTACTTATTTTTATCAAATTTATTATATAAATCTAAATTATAACTATATGTATAAATAAAATTAAAAAGTTTGCTTAAACTCACGAGCATTTTGAGTCGCATATTATTAAATTCAATTTAATACAACTTATTTAATTGATGAACTCAAATTTAAATTGGCTTGAACTCAAAAAAATTTAGCCAAATACAAATTTTTATTAAATCAAATTCAAACCATTTGCAAATCGGGTTATTTCATTTACACTCATAATCTTTAATCTTTAATGAAAGATAGCGTAAGCTACAGATACCGTCTTGATTCATGCGTCACTGCTTACATCAGCCTATAAAATTTGAATAAATGGAACTTTCATTTGGAGGGTGTTCTGCTAACTTTTAAATATAAAATTTTAAAGTAATCAAATAAAAATCTTAATTTATAATTTATGCAATCTTATAATTAATATAATATAATTAAAATTAATAAAATGTATTAAATTCTTCATCATGCTGTCTATTCTAAAATTAATGCTCCTAATCAATTGAAAGCAGTCTACTCTTGACTGAACTCCTGACACTGCTATTCAGCCTTTCCCCCAATTGTTCATGTTCACGTCCAAGGTGTATTCCTTTATCCACAATATCGTATAAAAAAATCCGTCTGTCTCTGGAGAAAACTAAAATGGTTATCCCAAGCACTAATGAAGAAATCCGGGCATCAACCGAGCAAAAATACGATCGAAAAGGAGAATTAAAGGCCTTCGACGACACAAAAGCCGGCGTAAAAGGACTCGTTGATGCCGGCGTCACCAAGTTGCCAAGAATTTTCATTCATCCACCGGAAAATCTAAAAGATATTACGGATACCAAAACCCAGTTCGATTTTCCAGTAATTGACTTTGATAGCTTCGACAAAGATCCCAGTAAACGTGAAGATATTATGGACAAGGTCCGAGAAGCAGCAGAGACATGGGGCTTTTTTCAAGTAGTTAATCATGGGATACCAGAAAACATTCTGGATGAAATGTTAGATGGGATTCGTAGATTCCATGAGCAAAAAACGGAGATTAAGAAGGAATATTACACTAGGGATTTGGCGAAGAAGGTGAGATTCAACAGCAACTTCGATTTGTTTAGTTCTCCAGCAGCTAACTGGAGGGACTCGTTTTATTGCTCTATTACTCCATATCCACCACAGCCCGAGGAATTGCCTGCGGTTTGCGGGTGAGTTTCTTATTGGAAACCTAATTCTAGGTGATTTTTAAATATTCTGGAAGTTGCTGATTTTTCAGTACATTAATAGATTCATCGTCTTTGCCTGTGAACAAGCGTAATTCTTTGATAGAAACACAAATTTCTTTGTTAGTTTTCTATCTTGCTCTTTCAAATTCTTCTTGTTTCTCTAGCATTAGAGAATATCTATAAGAGATCTCCTGGATTGAGTTCATTAGGCATGAAACTTGGTAAGCATTGGAGGGTAATGTATATAAGATATGAAATACCCAAAAGACCTTTAAAATTAGTCGAAATGATTAAACACTCCATTGGTCCTCTTTTTTTATGTGGGTTGAAGTTTGACCGGGCTTGAAGCCAATATGATTTGGCCACGTCTTCTTTATGTGGGTCGAAATTCAACCTGACTTGAAGCTAATATAATCCCTAACTTTGGCACCATGATGATGACATGTGTGTCACTCTTGGACTCCCTCCTGTGATGAAAGTATTTGGCCAACTTAACATACCAATATAAATACTCATTCTTTAAACTATAAACAACCAACGAAAAAAAAAATCACATTAATTATCTAAAGGACCTATTCTGAAAACTTTCAACCTTCATAAATCTAATTCAAACATATGTCAATCCTCGTTTATCCCCTCTTGCCAATCCATACCACAAAGATGCTGATTGACTTATTCAAAAAGTTAATTAGACAAATTTACCTCAAGTCCAACTACTGTGCAATTTATCAACCCAGCAGATTAAATATACTGGTATTATTCTACTTGACATCGGAGAAATTTTTTTCTAACCAAGGTCGAAGGTCCAAAGACTTGAGCAGGCCCTTAAATTAAAAACAAGTTAGGGTTATTGATTTTTCTCAGCAAAAACTCCCTAAACGCCCATTAAAACCAATAACAAGGTAGGGTTCAAAAGATTGAGAGTAAATGCTATGTGAGGTGGTAAAAATATTGTATACCTGAAGAGTATATCAATAAGCTTACTTGAAGCAGTGTCACTTAGAGGATTTGTTGCCATGTGGCCTTGTATAAGTCCATTAGTCTTATTAAAACCCAAGGATTTTGTTTATCAACATATTTCAGTAATATCACTTCAGAACTTATAACTTGTAATAAACTTCATCTTAATCATGATGTAGGGAGATCATGATAGAATATTCGAAACAAGTGATGGGATTGGGGAGATCTTTGTTTAAGTTGCTATCCGAGGGCCTGGGGCTAAGCCCAGACCACCTCATAGAAATGGAATGTGCAGAATCCCTTTCACTAATCTGCCATTACTATCCGGCCTGTCCAGAGCCCAATCTCACATTAGGCACCACAAGACATTCGGACAACGACTTTGTAACCGTGCTTCTACAGGACAATTTTGGGGGGCTCCAAGTGCTACAACAAAACCAATGGGTCGATGTCCCTCATGTACCAGGTGCCTTAGTGGTCAACATGGGAGATCTTGTTCAGGCAAGTCTATGAGTCCCATTATTCTAAGCAGATATTCTTTGAGACAACAATATGTCTGATACTAATATTCTAACATTCTCAGCTCATATCAAATGATAAGTACAAAAGCGTGGAGCATAGAGTGTTAGCTAGCAATGCCGGTACAAGAATATCTGTGGCCAGCTTCTTTGGCAGAGATTCTGGGCCAAGCAAAAGGATGTATGCACCAATTAAGGAGCTTTTGTCCGAAAAGAATCCCCCAAAGTATCGTGGAACGACTGCCGAGGAATACACTGAGTACTTTCAGGCCAAGGGACTCGATGGCACTTCTGCCCTGCAGCATTTCAAACTCTAAAACTGTGTGCAAACTATTGATCTGGCTCTATACCTATTTTGTAATGACAATCTGTAATGCTGGTGAAAATAAATAGTTTGTTGGTTATCAAAAGAGCTCTTTATGGTTTATGACTTTCATGCATGCTGCTATTTCATTATTCTTTCTATTTTCTTTTGTTAATGATAATTAGTTGCATTTTAGTAGTTTTTGCAACAATTCTAGGTAATTAAAATGACACTTTATTCACCAATTCAACACCAAAACCATGTTCCAAGCTCAAAAACAATGACAAAAGAAGAGTTAACGCAGCAAACTGTATTTCTATATTCACGCTTTAATGGCACTTAAAATGTTCCTTGAGCCATTGAAGTCATATAATTCACTCAAGGGGGATTTTGTTCAACTTGAAGTGTGAGAGTGGAGGGATCCCATCAGGGCCTCTGTTGTATAGGTACCCAGCAATTTCTTCTCCCGTTGCTTCCCTATAAATTGATGGGTTTTCTTCAGACAATAAATCCTTGATTGGTTCGTACAGTTTGGAGTTACTGTTTTCTTGAATACGCATTCTGAAAAAGAATGCCACTGAGATTCTTGGGCCTATTGGATTTGCCAAAACTCTGTGGTAGACACTTTGGAACTAAGCATTGGTAATGAGCTGCAAGGAAAAGAGACATGAGCAACAAGAAGGCAGATCAATCGGAACATAGTAGATTCGAGATTACAATAATATGGGAGCTCAACCTGTCCCAACTTTGACACATATTGGAAATCATATGGCGAAAGGACTTCAAAGAATTTTGACCAGTAAAATAATAGTTTTGCTTATTCGAAACTGAAATGGCAGAGCAATCATTATGCCTCATGCCGTAATAAGCAAAATCTCAAGAACTGATGTTCGTGCATGAAGACATCAGATAATTTGGATTAAGTAACATAAAGTGAGCCCTGCATTGTACTAATGCAACATAATTAATACTGATTAGAATTTTCACAACAATTGCAAATAAGAGTTTTTAGTTTTATTGAAACTAGCCGAGTAATTATTATAGTCGCATGCAGCAAAACAAAATTCTAGTGAACTGATATGCATCGTGTATGAAAACATCAAATTTAGCGGAATAATTCTCGTTAATAATGAAACCTACATTGTGCTAATGTGTGATAATTCACACTGTTTAGCATTTCCACAGCAAGCGCATATAATTTCTTCATAAAGTTTAGTAACGCATTTACCTCCATAAGGTCTTCAATGTTTACTATATGAGCTCCAGGCGAAAAGGGCACATCAACCCAGTGCTGTGGGGCTCGATTAGGTCGAACATAGTGATCAACGGAGTCAGTGATTTCTTTCCTTAGCTCCGGTCACCCTCCTCTCCCTAGGGGCGTTTGGGACTAGCTTCATATCTGGTTGGTGGCCGCCTAGATTTTTGGCGACCACAATTGTCCCTGGGAGACATTTCTTCCAGTAGAGGCGGTTGCGGGGTGGTACTGCTAGTTGGGGCTGGTATAGTGGTGTACTTGTTTAATGAGGCGAAAATTTGAGCAGAGATTTGCTAGCGTATTAACTGCATCAATTGGGGCATCGTCAATGTCACAACTTGCTTTGGGGAATTGGGGCATCGTCAACGTCACAACTTGCTTTGGGGGCGCTAGGACTGTGAACCTTACTGGGGCGGAGGGAAAAGTAGAGATGCGGACTTCCTGTTCTCCTTCATTTCAGATACAACACTACATGTGTTTACCATTTTTTCATTGCAATCTCAAGGTTTAATAATGAGCTAAGTTGTGTTTAATAATATTTTGCTCGAAAAACTTGTGAGCATAAATGAGCTTTTTTTATTATATACATATACACACATATAATTATAATCTAGGCCCATAGAATAAAATTTATAAAGATGATGATGATGATAATAATAATAATAATAATTTAATATTTTATTTTTAGAAAAATATCTAACAAAATTATTTAAAAAATTTATAATTATATATTTTGTTTTGAGTTTAAATGAGTTTGAGTTAATCCAAACCTATACGAGTTGAAGCTTGAGTTCATCCGAACTTAACGAGTCGAGCTTTTTTACTTCTTTATAACGAGTTTTATTAAGTCAAATTCAATAAAACTCGTCGAGCCTTCGTCTTTTTCAATGGGTCAAACTTAAACTTAACTTTTTAAACTCGAACAGAAACTTGTAAATTAATAGATGAGCCAAACTTTAGTCTACTAAATTCGAACTCAATTCGATTCGGCTCATTTATACTCAAAGAGAACATCATTAATCACTGTATCTCTCTAATTGGCTATACAAGATCGATGCAATTCTACATTGTTCCCATATATATACAAGTATATTCGATCCAAGTCTACATTGCTCGCATATCGATATAAGTATATTTTAATTATTAAATTATATTGATTGTATCTACGTTTATCAAGTACTAATACACCTCCTTTTGTGGTAGTAAATTATGTCTTGCTCGCATTTGAAGTCATCAAAAACAAATTATTATCAAAAGGATAAGTACAAAAGGGACGTTCTCTATCGCGTTTTTAACCCCTTTACTAGGGTTGTAAATGTACATGCAAAAATTCATTTATCATTCATAATCGTATTTGTTTATATAAAATTTATCTGCATTCATTTAAAATAAATATTATTCGCATTCAATCAGTAAATATTCGATTATAAATAAATACAATTATGGTAAATGTGTATCTGATCCGTTTTATATCCGATTTGAATATATATTTATTAAATAATATATTATTTATATTTTTTAATAAAATTTTATAATCCATATATGTATATATATAAATCATAATTGAAGAATTTGGAAGAAAAAAGAATAAATTTAAAAAATTATTGTAATATAGAAAAAAATTGAAAAATAAAGTTAATCAATATAATTATTGTTGGTTAACTTTATAATTAATACACTTAAATGACATTATTAATATTAATTAGTACTAATAATAAATTATAAAGTAATTATGAATTAAAAATTATACTATTTGTTTAATTACTTTCTTTTTAATGAAATTTTATAGTTCATTCTATTAATTAAAATATATATTTGTTATATATTCATAAATTCATATATTTGGATATTTGTAAATAAATATTTAAATAATTATTATCGAATATAAATATCATAAAAATAGTTCGAATATAGATAAGTTTAATCAAATATAAATGTATCTAAATAATTTTAATCAAATATAGATATATCCGAATTCGATCGATATCTGACGGATATGAATTTAGATATTATTTTTAAATATCCGTTAAATCCGTATCTGAATATTCAAAAAGTTAAATGAATATGAATATAAAAATAGTATATCCAATCCGTTTAATACCTGTTTATACCCTTACATCTTAGTTTATCGAAATAAAATAAAAACATAGAGAAAATTAATTTGGAATTAAAAAAAAGTGAAAAAATTGATCTCCAATTGCACTATTGGACATTTCTTAATTGAGTCTTGATTGAGAATGTAAACAAGTTAAGTCGAGTTCGAATTTAGCTAGTCTAATTTTGGATCGTCTATTAATTTGTAAGGTTGAGCTCGAACCTAAACAGCTAAATTCAAGTTCGGTTCATTAGAATAAAAGAAGGCTCAACAAGCCTGAAATTGATAAGGCTCGTTATAGTAATACAGAAAAGCTTAATTAATATAAGTTCAGATGAACTCAAACTCATTTAATTCAAAATAAATTTATAATTATAATTTTTTTATATAATATATTATATATTTTTTTAAAAATAACAATTAAATAAATTATTATTATTATAATTTATTTATCTTTATCAAATTTATATATGGATATAAATTATAACTATATGTATAGATAAAATTAAAAAATTCACTTAGACTCGTGAGTATTTTTAATTGAATACTATTAAATTCGACTCAATTCAACTTATTTAATTAACGAGTTTAAATTTAACTTAATACAAACTCAAAAAAATCAAATTAAATATAAATTTTTATTAAGTCACATTCGAATCATATCATTTCATTCCATTTGCCTTCCTAATTTTTTATGAAAGAAAGCATAAGGTACAACGTATCATCGTGATTCATGCATCACTGCTTACGTCAGCCTATAAAATTAGAATAAATAGAACTTTCATTTGGAGATAAAATTTTAAAGTATTCGACTAAAAATCTGAATTTATCATTTATGCAATTTTATAATTAATATAACATAATTAAAATTAATAAAATGTATTAAATTCTTCATCATCTGTCTATTCTAATGCTCCTAATCAATTGCAGGCTGTCTACTCTTGACTGAACTCCTGACACTGCTATTCAGCCTTTCCCCAATTGTTCATCTGCACGCCCAAGGTGTATTCCTTTATCCATAATATCGTAGAAAAAAAATCCCCGTCTCTGGAGAAAACTAAAATGGCTATCCCAAGCACTAATGAAGAAATCCAGGCATCAACCGAGCAAAAGTACGATCGAAAAGGAGAATTAAAGGCCTTCGACGACACAAAAGAAGGAGTAAAAGGACTCGTTGATGCCGGCGTCACCAGGTTGCCAAGAATTTTCATTCATCCACCGGAAAATCTAAAAGATATTACGAATACCAAAACCCAGTTCGATTTTCCAGTAATTGACTTTGATAGCTTCGACAAAGATCCCAGTAAACGTGAAGATATTATGGACAAGGTCCGAGAAGCAGCAGAGACATGGGGCTTTTTTCAAGTAGTTAATCATGGGATACCAGAAAACATTCTGGATGAAATGTTAGATGGGATTCGTAGATTCCATGAGCAAAAAACGGAGATTAAGAAGGAATATTACACTAGGGATTTGGCGAAGAAGGTGAGATTCAACAGCAACTTCGATTTGTTTAGTTCTGCAGCAGCCAACTGGAAGGACTCGGTTTATTGCTCCGTTGCTCCATATCCACCACAGCCTGAGGAATTGCCTGCGGTTTGCAGGTGAGTTTTTTTATTGGAAGCCTAATTCTAGATGATTTTGAAATATTCTGGAAGTTGCTGATTTTTCAGTACATTGATAGATTCATCGTCTTTGCCTGTGAACAAGCGTAATTCTTTGATAGAAACACAAATTTCTTTGTTGTTTTTCTATCTTGCTCTTTCCAATTCTTCTTGTTTCTTTAGCATTAGAAAATATCTATAAGATCTCCTGGATTGAGTTCATCATGCATGAAACCTGGTTGGTATTGGAGGGTAATGCATATAACATATGAAATACCTAAAAGATCTTTAAAATTAGTCAAAATGACTAAACGCTCTATTGGTCCACATCTTTTTTATGTGGATTGAAGTTCAACCCGATTCGAAGCCAATATGACCCTAACTTTGACCGCTTGATGATGACATGTGTGCCACCTCTAGACTACCACCTATGATGAAAGTATTTGGCCAATTTAACATACCACTACAAATACCCACCCATTCATTAAGTATAAACAACCAATGGGAAAAAAAAATCACATTAATTGTCTAAATGACCTATTCTGAAAACTTCCAACCTCAATAAATATAATTCAAACATATATCAATTCTCACTTATCCCATCTCACTAATCCATACAACAAAGATGCAAACTTATTTAAAAAGTTAATTAGACAAGTTTACCTCTAGTCCAGCCATTGTATGACGTACCAACCTAGTAAACTAAATATACTGACATCATTCTGGTTGACATCAAAGAAATTTTCTTCTAATCAAGGTCAAAGGTCCAAAAATTTGAGCAGGCCCTTGAATTAAAAATGAATTAAAAATGAGTTAGGTTATTAATTTTTCTTAGCAAAAACTCCTTGAACACCCACTAACACCAATAACAAGGTAGAATTCAAAAGGATGAGCTTAAATGCTATGTGAGGTGGTAAAAATATTGTATACCTAAGGAGTATATCAATAAGCTTACTTAAAGTAGTGTCACTTGGAGGATATGTTGGCATGTGGCCTTGGTAAGTTCATCAATCTTATTAAAACCCAAGGAATTTGTTTATCAGCATATTTCAGTAATATCACATTAAAACTTATGCCTTGTAATTAACATCATCTTAATCCTCGTGTAGGGAGATCATGATAGAATACTCGAAACAAGTGATGGGATTGGGGAGATCTTTGTTTAAGTTGCTGTCCGAGGGCTTGGGGCTAAGCCCAAGCCACCTCATAGAAATGGAATGTGCAGAATCCCTTTCACTAATCTGCCATTACTATCCGGCCTGTCCAGAGCCCAATCTCACATTAGGCACCACAAGACATTCGGACAACGACTTTGTAACCGTGCTTCTGCAGGACAATTTAGGAGGGCTCCAAGCGCTACATCAGAACCAGTGGGTTGATGTCCCTCCTGTACCAGGAGCCTTAGTGGTCAACATGGGAGTTCTTATTCAGGCAAGTCTATGAGTCCCATTGTCCTAAGCAAATATTCTTTGAGACAACAATATGTCCGACAATAATATTCTAACATTCTCAGCTCATATCAAATGATAAGTTTAAAAGCGTGGAGCATAGAGTGTTAGCTAGCAATGCCGGTCCAAGAATATCTGTGGCCAGCTTCTTTGGCAGAGAATCCGGGCCAAGCAAAAAGGTGTATGCACCAATAAAAAAGCTTTTGTCTAAAGAGAATCCCCCAAAGTATCGTGGAACAACTGCCGAGGAATACACTCAATACTTTCGGACCAAGGGACTGAATGGTACTTCTGCGCTGCTACATTTCAAACTCTAAAACTATTTGCAGACTATTGATCTGGCTTTATATCTATCTTGTAATGACAATTTGTAATGCTGATGAAAATAAGCAGTTTGTTAGTTATCAAAAGAGCTCTTTGTGGTTTATTACTTCATACATGTTGCTATTTTATTGTTCTTTCTATTTTCTTTTTGTAATGATAATTAGTTGCATTTTAGTAGTTTTTGCAACAATTTTAGGTAATAAAAATGACACTTTATTCACCAATTCTACAACAAAACCATGTTCCAAGCTCGAAAACAATGACAAAAGAAGAGCTAAACCAGCAAAATGTATTTCTATATTCATAATGTAATGGCACTTCTAATGTTCCACAAGCCATTAAAGTTCAATTGATTCACTCGGGGGATTTTGTTCAACTTAAAGTGTGAGAGTAGAAGGATCCAATCAGGGCCTTTGTTGTATCTGCACACAACAATTTCTTCTCCCATTGCTTCCCTATAAATCGGTGGGTTTTCTTCGGACAACAAATCCTTAATTGATCCATACAGTTTGGAGTTACTGTTTTCTTGGATGCGCATTCTGAAAAAGAATGCCACTGAGATTCTTGGGCCTACTGGATTCGCCAAAAGTCTGTGGTAGACACTTTCGAACTTAGCATTGGTAATGAGTTGCAAGAAAAAGAGACATGAGCAACAAGAAGGCAGATCAATCAAAACATGGTAGATCCGAGATTGTAATAATATGGGAGCTCAATTTGTCCCAACCCAGACACATATTGGAAATCATATGGCAAAAAAACTTCTAAGAATTTTGACCAGTAAAATAACAGTTTTGCTTCTTTAGAACTAAAAGAGTAGTTGTTATGCCTCGTGCAGTAATAAGCGAATTCTCAAGAACTCATGATATATGTGTATGAAGACATCAGATACTTTGGATTAAGTCACATAAGTGGTGAACCCTGCTTCGCACTAATGTGACATAATTAACACTATTTAGAATTTTCATGGCAAGTGCATATAAAAATCTTTTATTTAACTAAACCTTGTCAAGTAATCATTATAGTCCCATGCAGTAAAACTAAATTCTAAAGAATTGATATGCATTGTGCATGAAAAAATAGACAATCTGGATTGAGTGACATTAGTAGTGGAGCTTACATTGCACTAATGCGACAAAATTCATATCTTTTAGAATTTTCACAGCAAGTGCATGTAAGAATTTTTGGTTTTATTGAAACTAGCCCAGTGATTATTATAGTCGCATGCAGCAAAACTAAATTCTAGTGAACTGATATGCATCGTGTATGAAAACATCAAATTATGTGGAATAAGTATAGTTTACAATGAAACCCACATTGTGCTTATGTGAAATAATTCACGCTATTTAGCATTTCCATAGCAAGCGCATATAATTTCTTCATAAAGTATAGTAATGCATTTACCTCCATAAGGTCTCCAATGCTCACTATAAGAGCTCCAGGCGAAAGGGGCACATCAACCCATTGATCTTTGTGGAGAACTTGAAGACCACCAATTTGGTCTTGGAGAAGTAGAGTAAGGAAGCCACAATCAGTGTGGCTGCTGAGGACTAATGTTACGTCTGGTCGAGGGCAAGCAGGGTAGTAGTGGGCTGTGACATATAACCCCTCTGCACAATCCATGTCTTTCAAGTGATTTGGGTTTAGTTCAAGAGTTTCTGCAAAATAAAATTTATAGAGTTCAACAATGCCATCCCCAATTCCTTACCACCTAGCAAAATAATATAATTTTGTTCTTTTTCTTATAAAAGAAACTTCTAAGTACAAGATACACGCTTAAATTTAATGTGCAATTCGAAGAAAATAACACCCGTTATACAATCAGTCCAAATTACCATAAGGATAGTCACCAAAATATTACCTACTTATTGTTCAAAACAAAAATTTCATGAATATGTTCTAAGTAATAAAAAGCACTTCTATTTATTACGAACACTGCAGCAGAAAAAAATGGACAGAAAGAAGATATTAGGCTCAATGGATAACGAAGTTGGAACAGGAGTTAGCTTGTTTGGACAACCTATCTTTAACTCATAAGAACTATGAATGTTAGTTCAAGAATACAAATAAAACCAAATTCTTGAAGACTAATGAGATATTAGTCTATATTTCCGAAGAAAATCTTTCCACTTTTTACTATTTAAAATTCAAAAATGCATTTCTATCCACTTTTAAATTTAAAACTACCAATATAATATAGCTTGCTGCTTAAGATTTTAGCTCACATTACCAGCAAACTTGGGGCAATTCTTCAGGCTCAGGAGGCTCTGGAGCCATAATCAAATAAAGGGTGTCCCTCCAGTTTGCCCTGGGAGCTTTGTGCAAATCAAAATTGCTACTATATAGCACCTTGTTCTTGAAATCACGAGAATAATACTGTTTCTAGACCTCAGCATCCAGCTCATGAAATTTCCTCACACCCTCAAGCACTTTGTTCATCGTACTTATCGGAATCCCATGATTTATAATCTGAAAAAAAAGCCCCATTCTTCGCAAGCATCTTTAATCTTATCGACGATTTGACCACGAGCAGCTGGATTCTTGTTCATACATTCTAAGTCAATGACTGGAATACTTAGCTCAGATCTGCAAGAAGTCGAGTTCTTCTCAAGTACATATTGCTCGTGGACGAATATGCGTGGAATTTTTTCCAGACCATCATCGATAAGCCCTTTGACCCCAGATTTTGTGCTATCAAATTCTTGTATCTCGCTCTTTTTATCATATTCTGACTTGTTTGCTGGCAGAACTTTTCCATTTTGTGTGAGCACCATATCGGGCAATTTCAAGGGGTAGAGATCTTCAAGTGGGGTTTGGGGTTTGAAGATAGCAACATACACAGTCAAGGTTTTCAAAATTGGATTGGGCGTCCTATCGGTTGTACTGATGATTGGAGGTTAGTCCTATGTGATTGTAGTCAAAAAATTGATAGTAGTTAAAATCAATCAAAAATTGATTGAACGGGTCAAAATGGTTCATTTTTTTTTCTTTTTTGAGCATTTTATTTATTGTAAAAGTAGAAAAAGTAAAAAAAAAAAAAAGAGAAATAATGAGTTGAAGATGATGATTTAAAATTTTAGACATGTAATTTTTTGAAATATGAATTTATTTTTTTAAAATTTAATGAAGTGATAGTTATATGTTAATACTTATGATTAATTTATTATTTTATTTTGTTTAATTTTTTTTAAATTAGGTTGAATATTTAGTATAGAAAAATTTATTTTTACTTAAAATTTTAGCAAGAAGCAAATGATTGCTTAAATTAAAGTAAAATATTATTTTTTATTTATTTATAGTGAACTAATTGTGAAATAGTATTATTTTCTAAAACATGTACTTAAAAATAAGTAAATTGAAATCTTTTCAAAATAATATTCTTTCTACGTCAATTGAAAGTTTTATTTTTTGATAATATTAAAATATTATATATATTTATAAAATTAAATATAATTATTACGTCATATAAGTTCATCAATAATTGAACTAGTTGAACTGATTAGATCAATAACCAATAAGATCATTGATTCATTGCTCAAGCTGATTTTGAAAACATTAGATATAGTTCAAAGTTCATATGCTCAAGAATGAATTTAGATCAACCGCTGTTGTACATTGGAAGGGACAAAATTCGAATGAACGCAATTGGGCACTGTTGCCCGTCGCATATTTATCTCTCTCTTTGTGCTTTTGGCATGGGTCAGAGCTATCTTATACAAATCACTATAAATTCTCTATTTTATTTTTATTTTTATTTTTAAAAAATAAATAAAATACATTATAATAAATTCATAAAATAAAAAATTTAAACTGCATGTTAATTCCCCTTGATGCACCACATTGTAGTCCACGGCTAGTCTCCCTTATTGCACCACACTATAGTCCACGGCTAGTGATCTGTGTCAATCTTCATCCATAAGACTTGAAAAGAATTTTCATGTTATATGGTTGTGCATACGTTGATAAAAGATGTATGGATTCTTAAAAATAGAGGAATCGTCGTTATAATCTTTGTCGAATATCTTAAACCTCACAAGTGAATCAAAAGTTGAATTTCCATTAAACCTCACGAAATTGCCCCATCTATTCTCCTAAAGAGTTCTTTGATTTTATGTCTTGATTCAAACAAAAAGAGTACAACATGGTAATATGTATTAGAAGACTCATATATGAGGTCATACATATATAACATCTTTTATTTTTATTTTGTTTTAATTAACTGTATAGTACTTATTACTATGTTTTAACTTTTGAATATTAAGTATTATCACCTCTCTTTTTATCAAAGTCCATTCTAAGCAAAAACGAGTGTTAAAACAAAAAAATTTATTGGGACTCCTCCTGCGCATTGTAATTGTTTTCACTGTTAATGAAATTGAGTTTGTTTCTCATTTAAATATGTCTCAAAAAGTGTTTTATTGATTTAATATTTTTACATTATTATTTTTTAAGGTAATTATAACACGACAGTCAAAATTATAAGCACTTTAACAGACATACTAGACAGAGAATGGTCATTTTTTAATACTTACTAGCCAAACTAATTTTCTAACAATTACTAAAGACGTCCGTGAGGTGCTTACCCATTGGAGGTCTCCTAAAATTATAAACAAAATTAAGATGTTCACCAGTTAGAAATTTACAAGAGAAAAAATTGTGACTCCAAAGTCTACGCATTTGCAAAACACATCTCAGAAATGAGTGGTCTATCACATAATCTTTGATTTTTACAAACACCACTAGGAAATGTCACTTTGAATCTTCTATTTTAATCTATATTTTATTTTTATTTTACGTTATAAATAAATAGTAAATGTATTAATATTTTTATATAAAAATAATTTATAATAAATCAAATATACTTGATAAATGTTAGCAAATTAAAGGAATATGAAGTGTATATTTGTGCTAGTATAAACTGAACCAATTGAATATAAGTTAGAATAATAAGAACAGAAAACAAAATAATATATAATGAGCAGTAGCAAACAAATTGAAGTTATAAGCCGGAATCACAAATTTAATTAACAATGAAAAAGAAGGTTCCTACTTGTCAAATTGAATTAAAATATGTTAAAGACTAAATCTAGGCATGTGGAACCACAACTCCCTAAAGGCTTTATCTATTCCTTCAATTGGTGCACAAAAGATTCCAACAAACAGCCTCCCAAGATATAACAATTCTTGTGTAGCCAAAGGCGACATACTGATTGGTTGTGAATGTGTATGTTTCTCCCTCTAACCAATCATATTTATAGGTGTTACATAGCTATATGAAGAGACATAGTGTAATTAAGCCACATTACTTCAGCAATTATTTTTGTAACCTAAAAGGCTAAGGGCGAAGAGACACTCTTTAATAAGGCAATTAACTTAACAACTTAAGAGGCCAAAAAATGAAGAGGCATACCAATCAATTTAAGAGTCACTTCTATAGAAATATGACTTTTGGACTGAAAATTAAAAAAAAAAAAATTAATCAGACCCCAACCACAACTACCACTCATACAACACAAGCTACTCAAAGCTTATCGCTTAGAAATAAGATAGTTTGATTTGACTCTTGGGAAGGTTTTTCCAAAAAATTATCTTCTCAAGTGACTCATTTTATACTTGACTTTCTTATTTAATTTGACATGTAAATACACTATTAATATCTCCTCATCAAGATGAATCCATTAAGCATAGATTTCTTTGAATTTAATATTCAAAACCATCTTTTCATTTCACACTAAGTTGATGGTTCACATGCTAAATTCTACGATATATACTCTTAATAATAAAATAAGAAATGAATTATGAATCAAAATAAAAAATCTAAAGTGGGAGGCAGTTATTTGACCGCACTATGTCTCTTAATCCTCGACTGCTTACACAATCGCTCCAGACAAATGCAGCATTACCTTAACATTTTATTCTTGTTATGAAAGTATCATATGTGATATAGTACATAAATTATATTCCTTACGACCCGAACAAATACAACATTAGACCAATAATGGTAGCTGCTGCCCACTTTGTCCAAGATTACTACTTATAACCGAAATCCAACAAAGCTGAAGTCCCACCAAGCCCTTTTGCATTATAGTGTAGTGAGTATTCTCTCACAGTAGTTTCCCTATATTTGGGAAGATTTTCTTCGGATAATAGCTCCTTAATAGGCCCATGTATGTTCGACGACGGCATCAAATCAGTAGTAAAAAAGCAAGCAACCGATACCCTTGGACGACCAGCACCATTTGCCAACATCCTATGTTGGCTGCTTTTAAACTTATCGTTCGATGTGAGCTGAAAAATTCATCAAAATTATATTAGTAAATTAACAACATAACAAATTGGGAAAGAGCAAAGTAGAATAGTGGAAAAGAACAACGGGCCTGTAAAAGGTCTCCAACGTTAACCACTAGAGCTCAAGGGACAGGAGGAATGTCGACCCATTGGTTCTGATAGAGAACTTGAAGTCCTCCAATGTTGTCTTGAAGTAGGACGGTGAGGAAGCTGTAATCAGCATGCTTGCTTGCTCCTAATGTTAAGTCAGGCTCAGGACATGGTGGATAGTAATGGGACAAGATGGCGAGCCCCTCGGAGCATCCCATGTTGTTGAGGTGGTTTGGATTCAGACCAAGAGCCTCGGACAGTAACTCGAATAAGAAACTACCCAGTTTTGTTATTTGCTTGGCATACTCAATCATAATATCTTATCTCTGCAGGGAAAAATAACAAAGGAATAACAAATCTGTTGAGGGCGAGATCTCATCCATTGTATACTTAAATCTTGATATAACAAAATATGATAAAAATTGGACTTGAATTTATTGTCCAATCTTTACTTAATGTCTAAGAATCTTTCTTGCCGGTTAACAAACTTCAAAACAGAGTACCCTTCTTGTAAATTTGACTTACTCTTGTTAGAGGCATTATAGAATAACCCCTCTCATTCGGTCATTCCCTATTGGATACAAAAGAAATGCTAAGAAGTTATTGCACGAACCCAGCCTTCTGTTCCTTTTATAACCATTAAACATCTTTCCCAGTATAAATCCAGCTTTTTTCTTTGTTATCTGAAACAGGCTGAGAAGAACGAACTTCGTGAAGAGAAACTGATGCTTAAGACAGATAAAGAAAGGATAGAGCAGCAGTTGAAAACCATGGCCGTTCCACATACTGAATTCATGCCCCCACATCCACCCATATATCAGGCCGGGGCAAACAAGATGCCAATGTTCCCCAGCTATGGTCTTGTCCCAATGTGGCAGTATTTACCACCCTCTACCCGTGATGCATCTCAAGACCATAAGCTCAGGCCTCCTGCTGCTTGATATCTGCCCATATTAGTGCTTTTCGATAAGCTTGATCGTCCAATTAAGCAATATTCTGCATGACATGCTTGTAGATATGCTCGCCAATTGATTTTTATCTTCGGCCTAGATCTCTTTCTTTTCTGCAAACTGCACAAATTTTGAGTATAAGGGGAAAGATTTGAATTCCTAGGGAAATGGATTAAATTATACTGTCCCATGTCCTAATGCTGTTTCTCTTGTATGAAGTTTTTGGTGCCTCAAGCAGAATTCTTTGCAGTTAGGGGGAAATATTCCTCTTAAATTATATGATCCATTTATAGATATTATAAGGGTGATCTGCTTGGATCTTGATTAGTACCTTAACAGAGAATTGGCTAAACATAGCAGTGTAGACCAGCCATACTGTCAGTTTAAGTAAAATAGACACAAGGATTCATCCCCTGAACGAAGCTTTTCATATGATATATAGCAAATCCTTCCCTTAGTTGCAACGTGGGGTTTGAGTTCAATGCGCGGAGTTCAATTTGAATTTGAAGGTTTTGGAAGCACAAAAATGGTCATGATTGTTGATGTCCGTCCAAAAAATGTCCTCTAACGATTAAATTAGTATTTGAAAAATACAACTTAAAAAAAGGAAAGAAATGCAATAAAATAATTGTGTAGTCGTAGCTGCCCAAGAATTGCGGTATTCACAAATAATTGAAACTTGACAAACAATCCATGACTGGAAACTTCAATTTTAGCCGGTTAATCTTCAATTTTTTCTTCAAAATATGAGATTAGATAGAATGGATGTAGGCTACGGTGTTTCCTTTTTTCCCTTTGTTGAGGTATTCTCAAATGGGTTAAGGTGGTCCTGCTTATGGTTTCTTTAGCACGGTCGCAGTATGTGGAGGTGTACGCAGTTATTAAAAGGATTTGATACACTATTTTCATATTTATATTTGTTTAATTTTTTAAATATTCGAATATTGATATAAATTTGATGGATATTTAAAAATGATATTCAAATTCGTATCAATCAAATATCTGCTGAATTCGGATATATTTGTATTCGATTGTAATTATTCAAATTATTCATATTTTATTAAATTTATTTGTATTCGAATTATTTTTTATGTTAATATTTGATGATAATTATTTAGATATCTATTTACAAATATCTAAATACGTAAATTTATAAACTTATAATAAATATATATTTTAATTAATAGAAGGAACTATCTAATTTCATTGAAAAAAAAAAAAAGCAATCAAACAAGTAGCATAATTTCTAATTAATAATTGAGTTTAAATTGATTATTAGTAGTTATTAATAATAATAATAATAAGGGCATTGAAGTACATTAATTATAAAATTAACCAATAATAATTACGTTGATTAACTTTATTCTTCAATCTTTACTCTATATTACAAAAAAAAAAAAAAATTATTCTTTTTGCTTTCCAATTCTTCAATTATAATTTATATATATACATATATGGATTATGAGATTTTTACTAAAAAATATAAATAATATATTATTTAACAAATTCATATTTGGAGCGAATATTAAACAGATCGAATACTCATTTATCAAATCGTATTTATTTATCATCGGATATTTACTAATCGAATATAAATAATATCCATTTTAAATGTATGCGGATAAATTTTATATCAACAAATACGAATATAAACAATAAATAAATTTTTGAATATCTATTTATAGCCCTACTAGTATGTTCTTTTGCTTGCTACCACCTAATCTAAAAATTTTAAACTGTGGAGATGAGACATAATTACTCTAACAATCTGTGATGCTCTCTCCTAATTATTTGTTTGAGGTTTACTTCTATCTTAATCTTGGGTATTAATAAAAAATTTACCTTACTGAAAAAAGGCTTGTATCATAATTTTTAGTTGTCTCTACATTTGTATTCTCCATCTGTTATATTTAGCACATAACTTGTTCCGATATGGGATTCGTCCGAGAGTAGCATATCAATATGATTTGAGAACATCATTCAAATGGTCAATATGTCTCTCTAATTGGCTGTACAAAATCGATGCAATTCTACATTGTTCCCATATGTATACAAGTATATATATTCTATACAAGTCTACATGGCTCACATATCGATATAAGTATATTTTAAGAATTAATTATATTGATTATTTCTATATTTATCAGGTACTAAATATACCTCCTTTTGTAGTAATAAATTATACATGTCTTGCCCGCATTGGAAGTCATGAAAAGACAAATTATCATCAACAGGATAAGTACAAAAATGAGTCTTTATCGCGTTTCCAGCCCTCTTAGTTTATCTAAATAAAATAAAAACATTGAGAAAACTAATTTGAATTTTAAAAAAAAGTGAAAAAATTTATCTCCAATGCACTATTGGACATTTCTTAATTGAGTTTTGATTAAGGGTGTAAATGAATCTAAGCTAAATTCAAATCTAAGTAAGGCCAAGCTTGGCTTATCTATTAATTCGTAAAGTCAAGTTTGAACTCAAGGTTGGTCAAGTCTAAATAGCTAAGTTTAAGCTCGATTCGTTGAAATAGATGAAAGATCAGAGAGTCTTATCGAGTTTGACTTAATAAAGCTCGTTATAATGATGCAAAGGAACCTAATTAAAATAAATTCGAATGAGCTCGAGTTCATTTAAACTCAAAATAAAATTTATAATTATAAATTTTTTAAATAATTTTATTCTATATTTTGCTAAAAATAAAAAATGAATGATGATGATGATGATGATGCTTATTATTATTATTATTATTATTATTATTATTATTATTATTATTATTATTATTATATGGGTCTATATTATAACGATATGTAGATATATAAAAATAAAAAAGTTCACTTAAATTCACGAGTTTTTGAATCGAATACTATTGATTTCAACTCAACTCAATTGACTGACAAGATCAGGTTCAACTTGATTTGGATTCAAAAAAATCAAGTTAAATACAAATTTTTGTCATGTCTAATTTAAATTATTCATAAATTATTTCATCTTATTTATACTCCCAATCTTTGATGAAACGAAGCGTCAACTACAGCATAGCGCCTTGGTTCATGCGTCACTTCTCACGCCAGCCCATAAAATTAGAATAAACAGAACTTTCATTTCGAGGGTGTTATGCTAATTATTAAAAATAAAATTTTAAAATATTCCAATAAAAAGTGGGGTTTACCTAATTTTATAATTAATATAATTAAAATTAATAAAAAATTTATTAAATTCCTCATCATGCTTTCTGTTATAAAATTAGTGCCCCAATCAATTGCAAGCTGTCTATTCTGAGTGAATGTGTACCCTCTTACTTTCCAAGCTTGTGGCATTGCTAGGCTGCTATTCACAAATTGTTCATCTTCATTCTTCACCAATCAAGGTGTATTACTTTACCTTATCCATAAAGTCTCAGTTCTATATAATATCGTAGACAAAAATCCGTCTCTGGAGAAAACTAAACGGTTATCCCTGGCACTAATGAAGAAATCCAGGGCCAGACATCAACCGAGCCAAAATACGATCGAAAAGGAGAATTAAAGGCCTCGACGACACAAAAGCCGGCGTAAAAGGACTTGTTGATGCCGGGGTCACAAAGTTGCCAAGATTTTTCATTCATCCACGACAAAACTTAAAAGATATTACAAATCCGACCAAAACCCAGTTCGATTTTCCTGTAATAGACTTTGACAGCATCGACAAAGATCCCAGCAAACGTGGGAAGATTATCGACAGGGTCCGAGAAGCATCGGAGACATGGGGCTTTTTTCAAGTGGTTAATCATGGGATACCAGAAAACATTCTGGATGAAATGTTAGATGGGATTCGCAGATTCCACGAACAAGAAACAGAGGTTAAGAAGGAATATTACACGAGGGATTTCAAGAAGAAAGTGAGATTCACAATCAACTTCGATTTGTCTATTTCTCCAGCAGCTAACTGGAGGGACTCGGTTTTTTGCTCTATTGCTCCATATCCACCACAGCCTGAGGAATTGCCTGCGGTTTGCAGGTGAGTTTTTTATTGGAAACCTAATTCTAGACGATTTTGAAATATTCTGGAAGTTGCTGATTTTTCAGTACATAGATAGATTCATCGTCTTTGCCTGTGAACTTCGTTGAGAGAAACACAAATTTCTTTGTTGTTTTTCTATCTTGCCCTTTCCAATTCTTCTTTTTTTTCTCTTGCATTAGAGAATATCTATAAGATCTCTGGATTGAGTTCATCAGGCATGGAACTTGATTAGTATTGGAGGGTAATGTATACAACTTGTGAAATACCTAAAAGACCTTCTAAGTTAGTCAATCTATTGGGCCATGTCTTTTTTATGTTGGTTGAGGTTTGACCTGACTCAAAGCCAACATGATCACTAACTTTGGCCGCTTGATGATGACATGTGTGTAACTCATGGACTGCCACCTATGATGGAAGTATTTGGGTAGCTTAACATACCACTACAAATACTCCTTCGTTAAGTATAAACAAGAAACGGAAAAAAAATCACATTAACTATCTAAACGATCTATCTTGAAAACTTTCAACCTCCATAGATCTAACTCAAACATACGGCAATCTTCATTTATCCCATCTCACCAATCCATACCACAAAGATGCTGATTGACTTATTCAAAATGTTAATTAGACAAGTTTACCTTGAGTACAACTACTATATGATGTACCAACCAAGTAGACTAAATATACTAACGTCGTTTTGCTTGACATCAAAGAAATTTTCTTCTAACCAAGGCCAAAGGTCCAAAAACTCGAGTAGGCCCTCGAATTAAATGCAAGTTAGGGTTATTGATTTTTCTCAGCAAAAATTCCCTACACACCTATTAAAACCAATAACAAGGTAGGATTCAAAAGGTTGAGAGTAAGTTGGTAAAAACATTGTATACCTAAAGAGTATATCAATAAGCTTATTTAACGTAGCGTCGCTCGGAGGATATGTTGTTGTGTGGCCCTGTATAAGTCCATCAATCTTATTAAAACCCAAGGATTTTTGTTTATCAGCATATTTAAGTAATATCACATTAGAACTTATACCTTGTAGTAAACTTTATCTGAATCTTGATGTAGGGAGATCATGATAGAATACTGGAAACAAGTGATGGGATTGAGAAGATCTTTGTTTAAGTTGTTGTCCGAAGGCTTGGGACTAAGCCTAGGCCACCTCATAGAAATGGAATGTGCAGAAGCCCTTTCACTAATATGCCATTTCTATCCAGCCTGTCTAGAGCCCAATCTCACATTAGACATGACAAGACATTCGAACAACGACTTTGTAACCATGCTTCTGCAAGACAATTTTAGGAGGGCTCCAAGTGCTACATCAGAACCAATGGGTTGATGTCCCTCCTGTACCACGAGCTTTAGTGGTCAACATGGGAGATCTTATTCATGCAAGTCTCTAAGTCCCATTTTCCTAAGCAGATATTCTTTGAGAACAATATGTCTGACACTAATATTCTAACATTTTCAGCTCATATCAAATGATAAGTTCAAAAGTGTGGAGCACAAAGTGTTAGCTAGCAATGTCGGTCCAAGAATATTTGTGGCCAGCTTCTTTGGTAGAGAATCCGGACCAAGTAAAAAGGTGTATGCACCAATTAATGAGCTTTTGTCTGAAGAGAATCCCCCAAAGTATCGCAAAACCACTGTTGAGGAATACATTGAGTACTTTTGAACCAAGGGACTCGATGGCACTTCTGCCCTACCGCATTTCAAAATCTAAAACTATTTGAAAACTATTCATCTAACTTCAATGATTAAGAAATCGGATCGAACCAAGCCAGTTTGACTGGTTTGACCGAAAATCGGTCATTGTTCCAATCAGGTTTGAGATATAAAACCAATTGAGCAAAAAATCGGTGCCAACCGGTGAATCGATTTTACTTTAAACCCTTTTTTTGGGTCTTGAAAATAAAAATTAGAAATAATATTGGTTTTTATTTACATTTTGAAATTTTTATGTTATTTGAATTGGTGTTTATTTTTTTTGTAAGTTGTAATGGATTATATTAGGATATTTTCTAACTAGTCTTATTTTATGATTTTACATTTTAAATTGATGTATGGAGTAGAGTTTGGAGAAAGTTTCATGATACTAGACAACTTTTTATTTTATCCCCTTTATATATGTATTTATATTTTTTATATTTTTAATATATTTATATAATATTAAATATAATTATGACATTACATCAGTTGAACTAGTAACCAATAAGGCCACCGATTCATTCACCGGTCCGATTTCTCAAACATTGTCTAGCTTTAGTACCTATCCTGTAATGACAATCTGTAATGCAGATCAAAATAAGTACTTTGATAGTTATCAAAAGAGCTCTTTATGGTTTTTGAATTCATAGATGTTGCTTTTTCATTATTCTTTCTATTTTCTTTTCGTAATGATAATTAGTTGCATTTCATAGTGTTTGCAACAATTCTAGGTAATAAAAATGACACCCCAATTCTACAACAAAACCATGTTCCAAGCTCAAAATAATGACAAAAGAAGAGCTAAAGCAGCAAACTGTATTTCTATATTCACACTTTAATGGCACTTCAAATGTTCCTCGAGCCATTGAAGTTCGTATAATTCACTCAGGGAGGGTTTTTGTTCAACTTAAAGTGCGAGAGTAGAGGGATCCCATCAAGGCCTCTGTTGTATCTGCATGCAACAATTTCTTCTCCCCTTGCTTCCCCATAAATCGGTGGGTTTTCTTCGGACAACAAATCCTTGATTGGTCCGTATAATTCAGAGTTACTATTTTCTTGGAGATGCATCCTGAAAAAGAATGCCACTGAGATTCTTGGGCCTACTTTATTTGCCAATACTCTCTGATAGACACTTTTGAACTTAGCGTTGGTAATGAGCTGCAAGAAAAAAGGATATGAGCAACAAGAAGACAGAATAGATCCCAGATTATAGTAATGTGGGGGCTCAACTTGTCCCAACTTCTATAGGACACATATTGGAAATCAAATGGCAAAAGGGCTTATAAATAGTTTGACACAAGAATTAATGGCCGAGCAGTATAGCTACATGCAGCAATAAAGAAATTCTAAAGAATTGATATGCATTGTGTATGAAAATATTAGATAATTATTTGGATTAATAAAATGTTTGGATGAGCTCATAAGTCTCTAAAATTATAAGATACTTAAAAGCTTATGAGATGTTAAAAAGTATTTGATAATTAAAAAAAAAGCTATAAGATTATAAGATTCTAAAATAATATGTATTAGCATCTTATAAATTTTTCTTAAAAAGATAAGAAGATTATAACTTATTTTCAAAATATTAACAAACTCATTCGATTTTAATTATTTTAATTAAAAAATTACTATTATTAGCATCTTATATGCCCTTCTTTGATAAATAAGATATAATATTTTATAAGTTTCAAAAATATAGAAATTTATGACATCTTTTAAACAACGTCAACCAAACAACCTAGTCACATTAACAGTGAGGCCTACATTGTTCTAATGCAACATAACTCACTCTATTATGAGAATTTTTTACTTAACTAAAACTGCTGAATAATCTCATTATAGTCGCCTAGTCTCATCAATAAAACTAAGGGCCCTTTTGGTTTCATTTTCAAACCTCATTTTTACATTTTCTATTATTTAAAAATTGAAACATATTACTTTTTATACATTTTAACTCAACATCATTTTTATTTTTATTTTCAAAACACATTTCCCAATAACCTTTATATCTTATTCCAATAACATATATGTCTTCTCTCTCTATTTTATTATCACTATCTCTTTACTTATAATCTACTAAACCCAATCATTTTTTTTCCAACATCCTATCCAAACTAAACACATTTTCAACTCATTTTCATTAACTACTTTTTAAAATTTGATGGAAATGAAAAATGAGAATGAAAACAAAACTGAACGGGCCCATAAGTTTTAAAGAATTCATATGCATCGAGTATAAAAACAACAAATAATGTGGGATAAGCCCCATTAATAATGAGACCTACATTGTGTTGATATGACATAATTCACAATATTTAGAGTGTTCACAACAAACTCATATATGGTTTCTTCATAAGGCACAGTAATATATTTACCTCCATAAGGTCTCCAATGTTCACCACAAGAGCTCCGGGCGAAAAGGGCACATCAACCCATTGATCTTTGTGGAGAACTTGAAGACCACCAATTTGGTCTTGGAGAAGTAGATTAAGGAAGTCACAATCAGTGTGACTGCTGATGCCTAATGTTAAATCTGGTTGAGGGCAAGCAGGGTAGTAGTGTGCTGCAATATATAACCTCCCTACACAATCCATGTCTTTCAAGTGATTTGGGTTTAGTCCAAGAGCTCATGAGAGTAATTCAAATAACTTGATTCCTAATTCCTTTACTTGCTTTGAGTATTCCATCATGTTGTCTCTGCAAAATAAAGTTCAATTGAGTTTGACTAGACTATCCCCAATTCCTGATTACCTAGCAAAATAAATGAATTTTGTTCTTTAATAACCTTAAATTTAATAAGAAAATCTAACAAAATAAAACCCAATATACTATCAGTTCAAATCACTGTTACTAGAATCATGACTTTCGAAGTCATGTGCGGTAGCACAAATACGACGAGTAGTGGGATC
>JACGDI010003156.1:61403-71752 GCA_014898725.1 Jacaranda copaia
TATGGAAGTCGACTCTAGTATTGTTTTCGTAGGTGAGTAAGAAGCAAGTGAGAGTGCAGGCTCGCTTGGTAGCTGGCTTTCGAGCGAAGAGACTAGAAGAGATTAGTAACAAGAGAAGATTGCTCTTTCCTGTTGTACCGGTCAACAGGTCCCCACTACTAGTGGAGCTAACCAGAGACCCGCTTACTTGCTTATGTGCCAGTTCATCTTCGTATAATGACAAAGCAAGGAAAGAAGAGCTAACCGTTCAACTCCTACTCCTATTCCTAGCCCTCCCATGTTGAGTACGAGAGATATATTCTAAGTAATAAAAAACACTTCTAGTTATACAAATAAATTGCCAAACAACTGCAATAGAAAATAATGGACAAAAAGAAGATTATTAGGCCCAAAGGGTAATGAAGATAGAACAGGAGTTGGCTAGTTAAGACAACCTATTTTTAACTCATGAGAACTATGAATGTTAGTTCAAGAATACAAATAAAACCAATTCTCGAAGACTAATGAGGTATTTGTCTATATTTCCACAGAAAATCTTTCCACTTTTTACTATTTAATATCCAAAAATGCATTTGTTCTATCCACTTTTAAATTTAAAACTAATAATATAATATAGCTTGCTGCTTAAGATTTTAGCTCACCTTACCTGCAAACTTGAGGCAATTCTTCTGGCTCAAATAAAGGGTGTCCCTCCAGTTTGCACTGGGAGCTTTGCCTAAATCAAAGTTGCTATTGTATAGCATCTTCTTCTTGAAATCACGAGAATAATACTCTTTCTTGACCTCAGCATCCAGCTCATGAAATTTCCTCACACCCTCAAGCACTTTGTTCATTGTACTTATCGGAATCCCATGATTTATAATCTGAAAAAAGCCCCATTCTTCGCAAGCATCTTTAATCTTGTCGACGATTTGACCACGGGCAGCTGGATTCTTGTTTAGACATTCTAAGTCGATGACTGGAATACTTGGCTCAGATCTGCAAGAAATCGAGTTCTTCTCAAGTATATATTGTTCGTGGACGAATATACGTGGAATTTTTTCCAGCCCAGCATCGATAAGCCCTTTGACCCCTGCTTTTGTACTATCAAATTCTTGTATTTCGCTGTTTCTGTCATAATCTGACTTGTCTGCTGGCAAAACTTTTCCATTTTGTGTGAGCATCATGTTGGGAAATTTCAAGGAGGAGGGATCTTCAGGTCGGGTTTGAAGATAGCAATAGATATAGTTGAGAATTCTTATCCTCGATAATGTATTTAGAACAACCGCTGTTGCATGTTGGAAGTGCCAAAAAAAGTCGAACGAACGCAATTGGGCGCTGCTGCCTTCGCATATTTAGCTGTTTCTTTGTGCTTTGTGGCCATGTGTAATCGCATATTTATCTGTCTCTTATGTGCTTTCCAGGCATCAGCCAGGACGTACTTCACGTAAATTACTTGACATCCTTTATTTTATTTTTTATTTTATCACCTTTTTTTTTAATAAAAAAATGAAATGAAATCAAATATAATATATTTATGAAATAAAATAAGAGACAAAATAAAAAATAAAATGAAGAACTTAAACTGCATGTTAATTTCCCTTGACGCACCACACTATAGTCCATGGCTCATGATCAGATTCAGTGTCAATCTTCATTCATTGAACTTGAAAAGAATTTACATATTATATGATTGTGCATACACCGATAAAAGATGTATGGATTCTTAAAAATAGAGGAATCGTCGTTATGATCCCTATCAAATCTTTTGAACCTCACGAATGAATCACAAATTAAATTTACATTGAACTTCGTGGAATTGCTCCATCTATTCTTTTGAAGAGATGTTTGATTTTATGCCTCGATTCAAACAGAAAGAATAATTCATGTTAATGTGTATTGGATGACTCATATCTCAATCATGTAGATCTAACATCTTTTATTTTTATTTTGTTGTAATTAATTTTGCAGTACTTATTACTATTTTTTAATTTTGGAATATTAAATATTAGCACCTATCCTTTTATCAAAGTCCATTATATGCAAAAATGAGTTGTTAAAACTAATTAATTGCTAGAAACTTTTATTCGGACTCCTTCGCATTGTAATATCGTTTTCATTGTTAATGAAATTGGGTTTGTTTCCTAGTTTAAATTAATATGTCCCAAAAAAATTTTATTGATTTAATATTTTTACATTATTATTTTAGAAGGTCATTATGACACATCAGTTAAAATTATGAGCACTTGACAAACATAATCATGAGTTGCAAATCACTAGCTAGAGAATACTCATTTTCTAATACTTACTAGCCATACTAATTTTCTAACAATTACTAAAGACACCGTGAGATCTCTTATTTTTAAATGGAGTATACGTGGTATTCATCCATAAATGTAATAAAAAATGAAGTAATATTTGAAAATAGGAGATCCCATCTGACCTACCCATTGGGTGTCCCTCTCCTAATAATAAACAAAATTAAGATGTCTCACCAATTAGAAATTTAAAACGAAAAGAGAGTGGCTCGAAAGTCTAAACATTTGCAAAATACATCCGAGAAATGAGTGGTCTATTATATAATTTTTGATTTTTAAGTAACACCACCAACAAATTGATTGTTTGAATCCTCTATTTTAATTTATATTTTTATCTCTTATTTTATGTTATTAATAAATTTTTAGTGTATAAAATATTTTTTATAATAATAATTTATTATAAATTAAATATAGTTGATATATATTTATAAAAATAAAATATGAATTAAAATAAAAAATCTAAAGTGGGAAGCAGTTATTTGACCGCCCTATATCTCTTAATCCTCCAATGCTTGGGCAATTGTGCGACACAAATGCAGCATTATCATAACATTTTATTCTTGTCATAAAAGTATCATATGTGATATAGTACATCGAAACTATATTCATTACAACTTAAAACAGATACAACATTAGATCAATAATGGTGGCTGCTGCCCACTTTGTCCAAGATTAATTATCACTTAGACCCTGAAATCCAACAGCGCTGAAGCTCCACCAAGCCCTTTTGCATTATAGTGTAGTGAGTATTCTCTCACAGTAGTTTCCCTATATTTAGGAACATTTTCTTCTGATAATAACTCCTTAATAGGCCCATATGTCTTGCACGACGGCATCAAACCAGTAGTGAAAAAACACGCAACCGATACCCTTGGACGACCACCACCATTTGCCAACACCCTATGTTGGCTGCTTTTAAACTTATCGTTCGATGTGAGCTGAAAAATTCATCAAAATAATATTAGTAAATTAACAACATAACAAATTGGGAAAGAGCAAAGTAGAATAGTGAAAAAGAACAACGGGCCTGTAAAAGGTCTCCAACATTAACCACTAGAGCTCCAGTGACAGGAGGAATGTCGACCCATTGGTTCTGATAGAGAACTTGAAGTCCTCCAATGTTGTCTTGAAGTAGGACGGTGAGGAAGCTGTAATCAGCATGCTTGCTTGCTCCTAATGTTAAGTCAGGCTCAGGACATGGTGGATAGTAATGGGACAAGATGGCGAGCCCCTCGGAGCATCCCATGTTGTTGAGGTGGTTTGGATTGAGACCAAGAGCCTCGGACAGTAACTCGAATAAGAAACTACTCAGTTTTTTTATTTGCTTGGCATACTGAATCATACTATCTCTGCAGGGCAGAATAACAAAGGGATAACAAATGTGTTAGAACTTTTTCCCTGTTGACTGTTGAAGGTGAGATCTCATCCATTGTATATTTAAATCTTGATATAACAAAATATGATAAAAATGGGACTTGAATTTATTGTCCAATCACTTCAAAATTCACGTCTTTTCATCGTGTATAATGGGTTTAATTTTGGGACCGTCTTCCCCACGCCCACCCTCACCCTAATGTTGTCTAAATATGACCTACCATCTAAATCTTAGAAGACATCACATGATTACAAGTGTCCTCCTTAAATATCACCAACCAAAAAATGATAAAAATATGTTTTCTATTATTCTAAATTATTTGAAAATATTTTTAAATAATTTTAAAACTTTTACTAACTTAAGCTTTATAAGATTTAAGATTTTTAATGGAACACTTCCAACCAGTCTAACCATAGTTTCTTGTAATTTACTGTCATAAATCTCATATATATAATGTAAAGTAAATTTCTAACTCCCAAATTAAACCACAACATACATGTGTATAAATAAATTTAAGATCCAACTTCTATAAACTTTTCAGAAAGCCCCATTCGCCCCTGAAATTCATACACAAATTACTATAATGCCATTTGCATTTTCTAGAATCCAAGTTGCAGCACAAAAACCATGCATCATGTCAAAATAAAGAGCATATATTTCTCCCAAAATTTACCTGCACGCCTCTGGCAATTCCTCCGGGCTGGGAGTCCTGGGAGCCATACGGCAGTAAGTAGTGTCCCTCCAATTAGCTGATGCCGCCCTAAACAGGTCAAAATTACTATTATAAACAACTGTTTTCGACCCATCTCGGGTGTACCACTGTTTCTTCACCTCAGTATCCTGCTCATAAAATCTCCTAACCCCTTCCAACATTTCATCCAAAATATTCCCTGGAATTCCGTGATTCACCACCTGGAAAAAACCCCATGACCCGGAGGCATCCCGGATCCTGTCGACTATATCTTTTCTTCGAATCGGATCTTTACCAATGCCATCAAGATCCAGTACTGGAATGCTGAATTCAGTATCAGAAGCCTCATCCAGGCCGTCCGGTGGTGAGAAGAAAATTTGTGGGACTTTGGTTATGCTGGCTTCAACTAGTCCCTTAACGCCTGCCTTTGTTTCATCAAAGGCCTTCAATTCACTTGTTCTGTCAAAATTCTGCTCTTCTGTTGCAGTAATTTTAGCTTGACTTGGGTTTTCCATGGTACTTGGCTTGAGAGAGCCAGAGATGGATCAAAGTTAAAGAAGTAAAGATGAGTTTTGAGGAGAAAAGGTCAAAAGAAAGTAGCAATGGCTTTGATATCAAATCTTGCGATCTCTTACTGCATCCTTCCAAAAGTCAACGATTGTACATTCTCATATGCAGACAAATGAAGTTTACTATGAATCACGTAGTTGTTCTAATCTTTGTGCATAAAAGAAAATTAATAATTTTAACCCATAGCATTGGTCATTGGCGGTTAGTTGCTTGCGTTAATTCTTTAATGTTTTAACCAATGCACTTAAAAGTCAATTATTATACCTGTGTAAGTGAAAGTGAAAACGAACTGGGACCATATAGTTTGCTTGCATTCTTTGCTGCCTGCTTTTGAACTGGTAGTTTGAACTAGTTTCTTAGAAAAATTGCCCAAACTCCATGCTGAAAAATTCAATAAAATAACCTAAGCACATACCTATTCAATAAAATTCATTCTGGTAATTCAGGAAAAAAAAAAAAAAAACCTTTCACAATATCCAATAACATCATCAATAAAATTAAAATCTTATTCAAACATAAAGATATCAAATATCTAGAGATTATTTTTATATATTATATCAATGATCCGATTTGCATAAACTATGATTGAAAATTATTTGATCGTCATTCTACAAAAGAGAAGCAAAATAAAATCAACTTGAATTTGAAACCGCTACTCGAAATCTTAATGAAACCTTGAGTTATCTCATGTCTACTTTCGACTTATTTCAAAATTTTGAAAGGTATACCAAGAAAATCACAAGATAAATCAATGACAATTCCTTCCTCTGTGATTAATCCCTGAACTGTAACAGATGAGTTTATGAAATTCAAAAAGGCACCATGGCCAAGATAACATGGTTGCGGAAAAAAGACAATGGAAATTAAGACATTGCAGTTCCGCTGCTAAAGATACAACCTTACAAAAACTGATTATAAGATGATGGAGCAAATTGTTATCGCTAATAAATATACCAACTAAAACTGATCATCATTGTTTGTCCTCTTAATTTGTTTTTGCTTTTGGAGCCTTCTTCTTTGGTGATCTCCTTGGCATTGAGTTCTTCATGCCGATGAAAAAGAGCAGTGCCCCGAGCAATGCTAAGCTCTAGTCAAAAGATTAAATGTGCGTGAGCAAACCAGCATGATAAATAACCAGTCATATATTTAGACTTAATATCAGGAAACCAAAAACAAACAAATAAATAAATAAATGGTTCTCAGATTGAATACACACCCGTGTGAACTTGATAAAGAGCTGAGCAAATTCCTTCTTGTCAGCATCGTAGTTGTAGAAATCATACAGGATGAGTGCTGCAATTGCTTGATGCAGAAGCTGTGGGACAAGAGAACCTCGGTAAAAATGATCAAGCTCAACATATAAATAAATGAACAAGGATTGGTCTAAAATGAATACCAGGATTAAAGCTCCAAAAGAGCTGCCGAAGACAAACAACAGGCTTCCAAGTGACTTCATGATGATGGCTCCCAGTATTAAATGTTTCATCTGAAATAATATATCTTCTCAGTCAGTATACTGATGATAGCATATGTGTATATAAAATGCCACCATATGAACTTTCCATTGAGCAAAACATTATGGAAGGCACTCCTTACTTCTACATGTGGAACTCGAAAACCAGTTTGGGTCGCAACATGCTTCGAGAAAACATTGAACTTTGGCTTTAAATTCTTTGCAGCTGGCCCACCATCAACACCAAATTCATTGAACCTAGAAAGCATTTGTCATTGGATGTGTAAGAAATTGCTTCACATATACTTTATGGAGTAAATAGAGACAGGAGTCGGCATTGGATGTGTAAGAAATTGCTTCACATATACTTTATGGGGTAAATAGAGACAGGAGTTTGTATACCCAAGCAACCCAACCTCTTGGAAAGATCTATGTTTCACAAAAGATATTGTAAAAAATTCATAATGCAAATTGCCACGGTAAATAACTTCTTAAAGTTCCTACTATGCAGACTAAGAAAAGGAGTACACTTATCATTAATCAACTGCAAGAAGTTGGTGCAAAATCAAGAAGAACATAGCCTCATTCTAAATGATCCCACGAACTTTAACAGGAAACCTAATACAATTTCACATGATTGAAACATCACAGAGATAGTCACAAAAAAAACACCTCTATTTCGTCATATAACTCATGCTTCACATAACAATAATCAAGAATTTGTACCACCAGAACTTGCATTTCATTAATGATGGCAAACAGTATTAAATGATCAAATCTCTATTCTAAGAATATGGAAGTCCAACCTATGTTGCAACACTGAGAAAATCCAAGAAGACAAGGAAATAAACTACTTGTCTTCCTATTACTTCAAAAACCAACAACACAGAAAATGAGTGCGCCAGAATCCAAGTTGAGAAGCAGTGATAAAGAAATGAGTTAAAATGTATAAGTAGCAACCGAATGCATTAGAATATTAGCTCACAACCTTGAGCACAAACACACAAGACTTTGAATGCAATTTCGTTAACTATACTATCTGGTTCAGCTTCGTCAAAAATTAAAATCCGAAGCCAGTTAAAGTACCTTTACAACTACTCTAATACAGCAAAGTCCCGTAGTAGCTTCAATCTTATCCATATTCAGAAACATGATACCACATCGACCGCACAGAGCATTTACTCCATGCTGATCTATGCAATTGCACTATTATCAATTAGATTTTTTCTGAATAGTCTCGCATATTTCTCATTGAGCAAACATGGATTAAGATTTCAAAAAATACCAAATTTAGAAAAGGAAAAAAAGAGGGAGGAGGGAATTTAAGAAATTCAAAAGAAAATAAGAAAATAAGAAAGGAATTCGGACTAAAAGCAGTAAAGCAGCCCCATTCTTAGAATTGAAGTAAAGAATATACATTAACTCAAGCAGGTTAGCTTTACGCCTCAAATCTGAAATCACAACAAATAAATTTAGAGTCTTTAACAGAAAATTCGTTGATAAATCCATCAGATCCAACCGGAGACAATCATTTAAAATCACAACCAACAGATAAAAATAAGCTAAACCCAGCTCCGTTTTTTCTCCAAACTCCCACAAAAATCCATATGAAACCACTAAAACAAGAAAGGAAGAAATCATGCAAATCCGCCATTCAAACAAATGAATCGCCAAAAGTATACAAGGGTGAAAAAAACATAAAATAATAAAAGCGTAGATCTTGTGAGAGATAGAAGTATTACTCTTGGTAAGCAGAGACAATGAAGACAGAAACGAAGAGCACGCGACCGAGGAAAGACAGGAAAGCCATTGCTTTCTCCTTCTCTTTCACTTTCTCTCTCTAAAAAGAGCCGGAGCGTGTTTCTCTGTCTAGATTTTGGGCTACTCAAAAGACACAGATTCAAAAAGGGGACTGGGGAGGGAGAGAAAAAGAGACTCCAGGGCCTTGAAAATGGTTGGAAAGTTCCGTAGTGGAAGGTAAATAGTAAAATGAAGTATGGCAACAGATGAAATCACGTGAAATCGAAAAACAAATTCAAGAGAAAAGAAAAGCACATGAAATTGAAAAATAAATTAAGCTATTCAAAATCCATACTTTAAAAAAACATATTAAATTAATTTTGAACATTTTGTAATCGACAAACTTTAAAATTTGACTTGAGTTCAATTGTACTGAGAAAAGAAAAAGAATTATTCAAACTAGACTCATCAGCTGACTTGTTCAATTATTCAAATTTTGAAAAATTATAAATTTATAAATTTTAAAATAAAATGTTAAAATTACATAAATTCTTTTTAAACAATAAAAGGGTTTTAGCTTATTTTTTCAATTTTAAGAATTTTTTTGTTTTAACTCTATCAATTATAAAACTATTATTAGTAGTTTCTTATAAATTCTAAAATTTTATTTTATTTAACATATCAAAAGTTTATTTCTAAAAATTGTATTTAGAATCTCATAAATTTTAAAATCATTTGAAAATAACTGAAGTTTATAAAAAAAAATTAAATAGATGGAGCCTAACTTTCCAAATACAATTTGTAAAACTTGATAAAAATTTATATAAATTTGAAAAATAATATAATAGACTCAAGTCAATTCATTTACAACTCTAAAATTGAAATTTTAATTTTAAATCATTATATTTCATATCTCAAATACTTTACTTTTTCTTTACCTTTTCTTCACAAAAATTCAATATTCATATATTCTTATAGTTTTTAAGGTTAATTACTTAGACCCCTTTGAGGTTTGGTTTAATTACTCAAAAGTCTACAAGATTGACAAAATTACAATTACCCTTATAATATTTGCTTCATCCTACATTTTTTAAAATTCGTTAGTCTTTGTTAGAAAAAATGTTGACCTCATCCAAATTTCTTTATGAAAACCCAGAAATGTCTTTTGATTACTAATCTGGTTATTTTTTAGACAAAAATGCCCATTTACATATTTGCAATATTTTTCATACCAGAGGAGTGTAACTTTAATATTGTTTAAATTATTTATAATAAATTTAGATATAGTTTAAATATATTTAATTATTTTAATAATCTTTAAATTCTAATTGAATTAAAAATAATCTAACCAAGTTTAATCAACATATTTATTTGTTAAAAATTTAAAAAAATAAATATTAAGTCATCTCTTAAATAAAAAAATTGTCTATAGTTTTACATCACATAATGATCAATAGTTAAATTTAATTAAATAATTAAGTTTAAATTAAGTGTTTAACAATCTTTAAATTCAAGTTGAATTAAAAATAATTTAATTAAGTTTAACATAACTTATTATTAATTAAAATAAAATATAAAAAAATAAAAATGAAATATAATTATAATTAAAATAATTTTAATTAGAATAAGTTGAGTTTACTTGTTAATTAAGAAATAAAATAATTAAATATTAGAAAATAAAAATAAAAATATATTATCTTATATAATATAATTTAATAATTTCAAAATACATATTCTACAATGTTAAAGTAATAAACACATTTTAAAATAATATAATTAAATTTGATTAAATTTATTTATTAATTAAGATAAAAAAATTTAAATAAATGAAATCTAAACCTATCATCCTAGTAATTAATTAATTAAAAAATAAAAAAAAATCCAAAGTTTTGAATAATTTAAATAGTAAACATATCTAAAATAATTTATTTACATAATTAAATTATTTAATCATATGAAATAAGAAATATATTTATCAATTGAATTACTTATTAAATAATATTAAAATAATATAAACATACTTGAAATAATTTAATTAAGTAATCTATTAAAATAATTTGAAGATTAAAAATAAAATTGATATGGGATAGCCCAGCAGGCCCAATAGGCCCAACTACAAATAAAACAGCCCACAAGGCCCAACGTGATACGGTATAATCCAGTAGGTCAAACAGGTCCAGATTCAGAAGAGATAGCCCATGAAGCCCAGAGGCAAGTCAGCCT
>JACGDI010003156.1:79610-91433 GCA_014898725.1 Jacaranda copaia
TAATTAGACATTAAAATAATTAATTATTTCATAGATAATCTATAAACAGAGTACAATTATTTGATTGGAGACAAAATGCTAACTCAAATTAGGGAGAACTAGTGATAAAGAAGTACTGAGTTAATTTGGATAGTAAAATCCTAAGACATATGTTTATTATTTATGGAGGTATTAGGATAAAATTGGCGATTTTTACGATTAAATGATAATTAATTATAGTGATAGAAAGTAGGTGAAACAAATTTATGACTTAATTAAGAAAGCCAACAAAAATGAATTAATAGCATAAATATGAATACATATATAAAATAAATAAATAAATAACTAAATAAATAAATCAAAATATAATTAATATCAATTGATTTTAATGATATAAATGGGCAAGCATCTTATTTATTAGAATAAGGGTCAATAAATTAATTTATCCACATCATTGTCCACACACAAAATTAATAAAAACTAAAATGACTTTATTTATAATAAAATAGAATAATATGTTGTGATTGATTTTTGTGACAATAGCTTGGAGTATAAATTAGAATAGTCTTCATACAAAAACATACGGTGGAGAAGTTAATAAAAATTATTCAAAAAATATTAATTATTGTGTGATTTTTTGACGCAATGATATCAATTTGAAAATTCGAATTTAATAAAATTTTAATGTGCATATGTATAAATAAGAATAAAAAATTTAAAAAATATTACTTAAAATTATAATAAAAATTAAAACTCATCAAATTATTAAAAGAAATTAATATTATTAGCCAAAATAAAATGCTATAAAATTTTACCATTTTTTAACAATTATATCATACTTAGTAGAAACACAGTAATATTGCTTGTCCTTACCCAAATTCAATTTCAGCATCCCTTGGCAATGGCATTCCTTCTCGACCTTTTTATAAGTACTTTTCTTCAGAGCGCAAAACTCTCTCTGCTTACACCGGAAAATCGAAGGGAAGAAAGGGCACGGCGAAAATGGGTTTCTTTTCTTTTCTTGGGAGAGTGCTCTTCGCTTCTATCTTCATTCTCCCTGCATGGCAAATGTAAAACTGCGCAAACTCTCTCTTTTTTCTTATTCTATTTCTCTTCAAAGTAATCAGATCTGTTGTCTATTTATTTCTTGTGTGAATGTATTAATGGTTCTTTTTGTGATCCTAGACTCTGGCTTGAGGCTTGTTTCCTAGTTTAGGATCTAGTTCATTATGTTTAGCTGAGAACTTTTACTTCTTTTATGAATATGGGGAGTCCCAAAAAAAGAAAATATGAAAGATGAAAAAAGAAAATTGGAGAATTCTTTTGCTGGAAAAAGTACTATTTCAATGGGATTGAGATTTTAGTCGCTGCAAGATACAATTTTTGGGAATTTTTTTCACGAGTTGGTTTTCTTGCTTCCTGATTAGCACTGTTTTCTAGAACTATGGTGTCTGTAGTTGGACTCTTTGGAGCTGGGGTTTTTTCATTTAAGTAAAAGAACTTATTATTATTATTATTATTATTATTATTATTATTATTATTATCTTGAAATATGCTTCCCCCGATACCTGTTTTATGATGGGTATTTTCTGCATGGAGTTATGCAGGTTGTTTACAGAGCTTTCCTCTAGTTTAATTTTGAAAAGAAACATCACATTTCTCTGTGAGCCCGGCTCTTCTGAATGTAGCATCTACTTTTTGCACTGGTTGAACACTTTTTGGTTGTGTTTGAATGGGAGGATTTGGATTTGAGGAAAAGGATTTGAAATGATTTTAATAATTGACAAAAGGGGTTAAACTAAAGGATTGAAATACAATTTAACTTGAAATTATCTAAATAAACTTGATAATTTTCAAATCATTAGCTTCAAAATCTTTCAATCAAAATGCAGCCGTGCATTTTTTATTTTCTAATTTTCTTTCTGAGATACACGAATGGATTTGTTTAGTAAGGGCTTAATTAACTAGTTTTCCTTTGACTTTTTTCAAATGGAGTAGTATCTAACCTGCAAGTTACAGCAATAAAAAGATGCATTGCTAAGAATTTGTCATTTCTTTGTTGCCTCAGTGAATCATTGTGTGCATATTAGTCATGCTGCTTGTTTTGTCTCAGGCCCTATATGTTGTCATAACTCGTAAGTATTGGTGGTAAGGTCATAAACAATAGGAGTATCTTTTAGCTTTTTATGTGATGCAGGGCAACTATAGTGGTCTTTTATTGAATCATTGGTACTGATAAGAGAGTCTATATGAAGTTTTGGTGAAAGGGCTGGATGTAGAAAGTATTTGGCTGAGCTTTGGGTCAAATATCTTGTATGCTGATAAGCTGTGTTTGGAGCCTATTAAGATGTAAAAGATGATCTTGACAATAAGCTTGCAGAAGGTTTAGTAAATTAGGCTCCAAGAAGTTTGATGTAAGCTTACCCAAACACCCTCTTAGTCTATTAAATAAGAGACCACCAAGAGATTCAATAAACGTGGGGGGTTAAGGACCAAACTCAATTTGGTTTACGGAAAAGCAAACTCAACCAAAATAACCTAGAAATGCTTTGGAATTCTATTAGTGCTAACCAGCCTACTTATAGATGCTCGAGCATCCTAATGTTATTACGAATGGTCTGAAATTTAGTTCGATTGTAGCATTACATGGTTGAAATCTTCCTATACTGGACATATGTGGAAATGCAGCCAAATCTTTTACTAACTATTTCAACAGCTCTAGGTTTGGGAAACTAATTTGCGTGTCAATGACCAAAATATTTTATCAATTCTGACCAATAGCAAAGCCCAACAAACAATAATGTTAAAACTTAAGGATCTGTTGAATAAATATGCAATTGAATTGTCTAAACATCCTATTAGGTGTGCTGGTCCTGTATTGTAATGGTATTGCCTATCAATTTCCTCCAGCTTGTTTCCAAACAGAATATTGCGGCTAGCCCAGATATTTTTGCTTTGTGGTAGTCAATTGCCTTATACAGCAAACTCTGGGTTAATCTTGGTACAAGCAAGCTGCATGTCATTTAGTTGATTCTGGCAGAGTAGATTAATCTTGGTGCACCTCAGCAGTCACTTCTGTATCCTAACCGATTGTCTAACTAATAGTCTTGTAAGGCACAGAGTTAAAGGATTGCGACGAGATTATTCTGACAGGACTTGGTTATTCTTTTACTCTCTGTAGTCCTCGTCAGATGCTGGTTCTAATCCGTATCATGGGAGTGAGAATTCTTGTTAAGCTATGTTATGTCAATTGTTTGTTAGTGATCATGAACTGGACCATGTTTTTTGAACAACAAAAAATCATTCCATGTATATATATGTTAATTTGCACAGGTTCTCCATATTGGCTTTTGCCCAAATTGTGAGGATTCTAGTTGTTTTTCAGTTAAGCTTATATTTTTCGCATTTCCAGTGAAAATACGATTAGTGCATGACATTAAAACCCTTGCTACATGCAGTTTAGCATTGACTTCTTTAGATCACTCTTCTGTTCATCTCTGAAAATTGATATTGGATACCTTGTTGAAGTTTTGTAATGAGACTATGAAATAGGATTTCTTTGCCAGATTGCTGGACCAACTAGGGGTTTTAGTTTCTGTTATTTTTACTTATATATGCTTCACAACTTCTGTATACATGTGTGCACCTGAGTTTTGCGTGGTATTTGGCTCGCATTCTCCTTCTGATTGGGGAAAAAGTCATGTTCTATTTTCAGTGTACAATATGATGCACTTGTCTCACTCAAATTTGAAATTAAAATGTAAGAGAGTTCTCATTTCTTTCTATCTTTATTTTCTTCTTTTTATTGTGACTTGAAGCTGTAGGGTTGGAAATTTGCAATACCATAATTCAATGTATCTGCTTTGATTCTGGACCATCACGAGTTGCCTAATTGAAAAACATGTATTGTTTTGACTTGTTTAATATGGGTGGCACTGTTTTAGGTTCAATGAATTTGGGGAGGATGGTGGGCCTGCAGCAAAAGAATGGGCTCCCAAATTGGCTCTCATCAAGAAGGCCATTGACGGCATAATTGGAAAGAACAATTTGCACATTGATGTAAAGGCTCCAACATTATGAATTTATCTTCTCTTTTCCTTAACAAGAAGCTAGTGTTTTTAATCATTCACATTTTCCAGGCTAGGACTGTTGTTGCTGCCTCTATTTTCTTGAAGGGCTTAGGTGGTCTTCTATTCATCCTTGGCAGCAGTCTTGGTGCTTTTCTTCTGGTTAGAACTCCTTAACCTACCTAGACATCAAACATTTGCAGTTTATGCGATCTGTGAACAAATTTCATCATTACTTAACAGATTCATGTGCCGCCTTTCTGCTCTATGCTGCAGATATATTACTTGATATTGACCACCCCGTTATTGTATGACTTCTACAACTATAAAGTTGGCGAGCCACAATTTTTCAGACTCTTAAACGACTTCCTTCAGGTATTGCTGAACTTTCCCATCTCCAATAGGGGTAAAATCGAGCCAAACTGAGCTTGGGGAAAAAATCTCGAGCTCAATTTTGACGAGCTTGGTTTTCTCAATTTGATAAAAACTCGAGCTCTGCAGAACTTCAGCTCAACTCCATTAAGTTCAAATTTCAAAATTTCAAATGAGCGTTTGAGCTTGAGCTTTAGTTCAATATATTATATATATAATCCAGCTTGTTGATTCATGAATCTTGAGCCTAAATTCACATAGTTTAAGATTGACTCGAGAATGGCTCTTAGTAGGGTTTGAGCTCGAGCTCGAAATATTTTGTACTCGTTACGAGCTAGCTCAACTTGCTTGGCTCGGCTCGATTTGTTTGCACCCGACGCACAACCCTAAATAGAAAACACTTCACAAGTTTTGATATTTATTGTGGTTATTTTTGCAAACTTCAGCTAATGTAACTTGATTTGCATTTCTTGGTAGTATGTGGCGCTTGTTGGTGCATTGCTATTTTTCCTGGGGATGAAGAACTCTATATCAAGGAAGCAACCCAAAAAAAAGACTGCTAAACCGAAGGCTGCTTAAATATATCCAAGACAGAGGCTGAGATTGTTGGTGGATCAAAAACTTAGGATTTGTACTAGGTGCCGTTAGTGTTAGAAACTGTATTAATTGTAAGCTTCCAATTGATATGTCCCATACTTGATTTTGTAAGCCCTTTTTCCTTCAACTCAAATTTTAGTACAAGAAAGCCATTGTTTAGCTCTTTGTTCACAGGAATCAAATACTTTTGTCATCGATTTTCCTTGCTTCTCAGAAAAAGAATGTAGCATTGGACTACATGAGCCTTTTTGCTGAATCTTATACCTGCGCTCTTTTAGTGGTGACTGGCTATTTTGACTCACTCTACCTTTGCGTTAAAATTTACCTAGTATAAAACAAATTTAAGTAATAATTTGTATATATTTATTTGAATTCTTTTTATAAATAAAAAGAAAATTTATGAAATAGTTGTAACAGTGGGCCCTTAGATTAGCGATAGTGGATAGTAGATAGTGTAAGACAATAACAAAGATATTTTATAAATATCATTCCAAAACACATTAAAAGGGGTTGGATTTTTATTTATAATATCGATTTCAACATTTTATTTTATTTTGAACTTTTTGTTTTCATGACTGTTACATATGTACTTCAATAAGATTGAAATTAGATGATAGTATGTAGATCCACTATCGGCTTGAAATGCAACTCCCTAATATAAAATTCAAAATCTAATATCAAGCTAGAGCTATTAAAGAAAGCTTAGCTTGAGCTGCTTGTTGCAAGAAAAAGAAGGTGATCCCACATCGAGTGTTGGTTGGAAGGTAAACAAGGAGATAGGGTATAAGAGAAGGTAACGGAGAAAAGTGTCTCCTTAAAAGGGTCGGTTGGCTAATTATGCCACGCTAGCCCGAGTAAGGCTAGTGCTGTATGGCTATCAAGACATATGGCCGACATAATTTGTGGGAAACCCACAGGGTTGGCTCGCTTGGTCGACCCTCCGCTTGTCCATTATAACTTTGACGCCGTGCTTGTGGGTAGAGAACTACATATTCTGAAAAACGTGGAATAAGGTGATGAGAGACTGAATTTAGTTTCTGTTAATGAAGGGAGTTTTAAAAAAAATTGAAAGATGGTAAATTCAAATATCGATTATCAATTCTGAAAAATTATTTAGGTAGACGTATCAATTTTTTTGTAAAATATTATTAAATTATGTAGTTAGTAATCTACAAATCATGTAAAAGTGTATTTGGAAATTATTTAAAAGCCAAAAAAATAGAAAATTATATTTTAAAATGTAATGTTTATATTTACAATTTGACTTTTAAGAACTAATATACTAATTATATTTTTGAGAAATTCAACAAAATGGAAACCTTGTAAATGTTTTTCTTAAGCGTAAATACCAAATCTAAAATCATATTAATTTTTCAAATGAAAATTTTCAAACCACTCGATGAGCAGTGGACGAAGAGAGAATTTCGAAAACCTTGGTGAGTTGTGCAGGAGGGAGAGAATTTTTCAGAAAGGGTCAAATCTCATTTTTCAAAAAAAGTGACAGGAGAAATAGTGTGGTGATTTAAGAGAAATGAATTTTAACAATCGAATATATATATATATATATATATATATTTTATTTTTTCAATCTCACATACATAATTTTTAGAGTTTGGTTGACGAGCAATCACAAACATAATATTTGGGATCAAGCATGTCACGATGCCAAATGCCAAATAATTTTTTGAGATGATCATCGCACAAAAAATGCATTGACAAACGATGATCATTGTCTACATACTGTCTTTGACAAAGCCTTGAATATAATTTACTAATTTAGTGGTTTCTTGTCTGGCTGATAAATGATAAATAAGTAGAATGTGGCTTTTGGGTACTTTTATTAATCGATTAACAATGTAAGAATTGAGAGTTAGTTGCTTAAAGATGGTAATTGTACTAGCCGACTAATGAAAAAATATTAGTGCTTTGCTCAAATTAAGAAAATAGTGTGGAATTAAGTGTTGCATAAGCCCATGTTGCTTAGGCTATTCAAACCTATGCTATTGGGATGGTACATTGGATTTAAAATTATGGTTCCAGGTCAATTTACCTAATTTTGGGTTGGGTTATGTTTAAAATAAGGGTTAATTACACAAAATTCTCTAAAGTTTGGCCTATTTACAAATAAACTCATAGGTTTGAAAAAATTACAAATATACCCCCATAAGATTTTGCTTTATCTTACAATTTTGAAAGTCCGTTAAGCTCCATAAAAAGAAAAAAAAAATGCTGACATCATCAAAAAAATTATATGAAAATCTGAAAAAGTCCATAGGTTACTGTTACGATTATTTTTGAGACAAAAATACCCTTGAATCTACTTGTATAATTTTTAGACTATAAGGTTTTATTTGTTGATCTTTTGTAAAGCATTACATATGGCAATTTATCAAAATTTTCAATAATTTTGATTTATTTAATCATTGACTTTACATTTATAAATATAATTTTTTATCCCCTTAATACAAATATTTTTTTTGCAGATGGCCTATATACAATATCACTTTTACCCCCTTAGAATAATGAAAAGCTTATACAAGTTGAATAACCTATTCCAGTTTGAAATACAAATTAAGACACATTGCAAATACCCCCTTAAACTTTGAATAAAACTACATAACATGTTAGAAAGAAAGGCTAAAATTTGTGCACCAACTATAAATATTGCAAAGCCTTACATTTCAATCCTTCAAACATGACAAGTTTGACAAATTCATCACCAAAATACTTATTGCAAAAGCCTAAAATAACTTACAACTTCATCACCAAAATACTTACAAAATATTTTCAGCAAGTTATCCAACAAGACGACAAAACATCCATTGTAGGGTTCCCCAACAATTATAAAATAATAGATCCCAATATAGAGTTTTTAAAAAATTCAGATTAACAAAAGAAACAAAAGGACAAGTTTAAGCAACATCTCCAGGCTGTCCTTTACCCTCCATGTGCACATGTGCCGCAGCAGATTAGTCTTCAACCTTGAATTAAAAGTATGCTTAGCCCCAACTGAATAGGAATTCCCATCAACAATCACGTGTAGCTTGCCTATGCTCCTTGATCTTATACTTTGCCCAATTAAAACTTTGGGCATTGAAAGAATGCGCAGCCATCCAAAAATATTTTTTAAAAGTACTCTTGGAAAGTGTTGTCTAAAATTGTCATAAATACGCCTGCAACACTTCCTATTTACTGCATTGGAAGCAAGCTCAGTTATAGCTTTAATGAGGCCCTACCAATAGAAAAGAAGTCACAAATAATATTACAGAAACCCTCTAACTTTATAACAGATAACAAAAAAATTATTTAGTTACTATCAATACTACAATTACCCGTTTAATGTAATTTCAATATTACATTTACCCCCTTACATTTTGAAAAACCTGACAAAAACCAATAAAACATTGCATGCAGAAGACAACACTTGGAAAAGCCTACAATTTTGCAAATACATACCAAGAAAACCCTTAACTTTAACAAACACAAAGTGCACATCCATCAAATAGTTATAATCCTACCTTTACCCCCCTCAAATTGCACATATGTAACATACAAACAATTTGAAATGCAATCATTTTACATACTACATCAAATCTATATATGATATTACATTTGCCCCCTTAAAGGTTTATAGACCTAACCAAAAAGGCATTTAAGTATGTGAAAAATAACCAATAAATCCATTTAAGTTGCAGAAAGACTATAGAATATAGGAATACCTTCTGGTTATCAGTCATGAAGGTCTAGGACTTGCCATTATTGAATCCTCCAAGCATATCCCTCAAGCACCCAGAAAAATCCCCAACTCTCCTTACATTCAATTTCAACAATTGCAAATGTAATTAAAAACAACCCATTGTTTCCATTAAGACTCACTGCTACCGACAGAATCCTCCATATGGCCCTTTCAGGTGACATCCATCAAATCCTAAAAAGGGTCCACATCTATCTCTTTCATACCTTGATAGAACTTAAACATATTCTATATAGACGTATCATCACAAACTGTCATCTTTTCCTTATAGACAATATGCACCAAATCACACCTAAAAATAAAAAGCAAATTTTCAGAAGAAGCTATATTGCTTAGCATACCCTTGGTATCACTAATCAATTTTTTGTAAGTGTATGCATCATGATCTACATTTTCAATTTTGTAAGTGGAGTCAAGCATATGCACAACAAAATCAACAATTTCAAAACCCATATCTGTAACAAAAAATTGAAAAACACAAATTACTAAATGTAGTAAAACATTACATTTATCCCCTTATACTTTTATGATATTTACATATAAAGACATGATTTTCTATAACAAACAGAACAAAACAATCTCAGATTCTGTTACAGCGAAAATCCGTCTACTAACATCAATTTTACCATACCGTTCATTAGTAAATTGAAAGCTATCAACATGCCTGGACTAAATCATATTTAAAATACCTATTCAAGTTCATTTTTAGTGGAAAAACAGAAAACCCACAAAAGATAGAAAAAAATATCCATACATTATGATTAAAAATAGAAAAAATTGGTATTTATTGATAAATTTCAAAGAAATATATAACATGATAACAAGATTGTACAAAAATAACAAGTTTTGGAAGAAAAAAACATACATTTTTGAAAGTTGTAAACCCTACTCTTTTCAAACTTCTCCCATCAAAGTGAACTCCAATGGCCACCAACTAATGTCCAGAACGAAGAGGACAACGATGGGTTTGAGAAGAAGATGGGTTTTGGGAATGTAGGCTAACAATTTTTCTTGGAATTTTGAGGTTTTTACTTTCTTTGTGAAAATGAGAAGAATGAGGAAGATGATCCGTCTTCCTCTCTACTTTATTGCCCTCAGAAAGGCATTTTAGTAATTCTAACAGGAAAGGGACAATTTTGTCTTTGGCAAATTTAAATCTATTTTGGTTTTTTTTTCATGCAAGGGTGTAATAGCCATTTCACTCAAACCGTCTATCACAACAGTTGTTTGTCTACTCTAGGGGATTCTTTGTAATTTTTCCAAACCTTTGGACCTTGTTGTAAATAGGCCAAACCTCAGGGGGGGTCTATGTAATTAACCCTTAAAATAATATAAGTGGGTTTGGGTTGGGTTCTAATATTTTAATAGGCCTGTCAATGAGTCGAATTCGAATTGGATCGAGCTGGATTCAAGTTCGATTTCGAAAATAATATACTATATCCAAATTCGATTTAAAATTCATTGAATTTGTAATTGGTATAATCATATCCGAATTCAAATAAAAGTTGGATATCAATTGGATGTCTAACAAAATTCAAATTCAAATACTTACACGATCATCATTTATTTATTATTTTTCTCAAAATTTAGTAGAATCTAAATTCAAAAAGTTATCCTTAAAAAAAATACACAACATATTAATGAATAAATTTTCAAGTCTATTAATCACTTAAAAGCAACAATAGAATTTAACTCAATCACATTCATTATCAGATCATTACATTTTATGTTCCGTTGCCAATAATAGTACTTATTTGACATTATAAATATATAATTATACATGATTCTTAATCAATTAACTTAGACTCAAAGTTCTATAAAAAAAAACTCATTTTAGTCAAATCGAGATTTGCATTGTATTCTTACTATATCATGGCATTTAGCTCCTACTCCTTAGTCTTCCCACATCATTTTTTGTTATAAAAATAAAAAAAATAAGTTATATAATTATGACGTAAATAAGTTCAAAAATCTAACAATTTATATAAAAAGCACATGACGTCCTTCATCCAAATATCTACTTTGGCAGTACTATAGGACATGTGTATATATATGTTAATACAATATATGTATGATACTAAATATATTCGAATTCAAATTATTATTGGATCGGATCAAACCATATCCACATCACTCCATTTATTTTAAATTTTGAAATTTTTTAATCGGATCATATTTGTCGAATCTTTTATCGGTTAAAAATCCTAAATAATTGATCTAATTCCAATTGAATACGGATTAAAATCCACTCAATTGATAGCCCTAGTTTTTAATATGGGTTGTGCTCCAATGAGTTATAAGTTCAAATGAGTGTAAAATGGGTTGAAGATAGGTTGTAAATAATCCAAGTTAATTTCACCCAAAATTTGATTAAAAAAAAAAGGAAAAAAAGAAACAAAATATCCATCCAAAATTAACATGCTTTTTCATAATTTATTTTTATTTAATTGTTAAATTCTCAATAAGAATTTCTGTAAGTTACTATAATTTTTATATATAATTTGAGTTAGAATTATTTCAATTACATGTTATAATTTATAGCATAGGTACAGATATCAGTGAGGTCATAATTGTTTCTTCTTCTTTTTTGAATATAAGATTATCTAATGGAAATAGAGGTGGAGATTTATTATGAAATTTTCAAAATTTGTATTTAAGAGTACCTTTCTTCAATTTATGAAATTTAATTGAAATGAGAGTTAGATTATAATAGAGTAAAATTTTAATTGAAAAGAGAGTTAGATCATAATAGAGTAAATGAGAATTACTAAATAATTAAGAAGAATTAAGAGTTTTTTTTTTCTTATTCTAAAGTTTTAATACATAAATCATGTCAAACGAATGTTGCATTTGCATTTTGTAATTACAATTAAAGAGTTTTAAGTCACTATGATTGCACTTTATTCATTATATTCTTTTGTTAATATTAATTTTTAACATATGTAAAATAAAGGTACAAAATCATTATTTAACAAAATAATATGGTAATATATTTAGCAAAAAATTATGATGAGTGTGTGTGTGTTGGTAGTTGATATGTGTGGCATTTGTCCC
>JACGDI010003156.1:92745-104312 GCA_014898725.1 Jacaranda copaia
GCAGCTCATGTTGTTGTACAACTTTTCATCCCCATTAAGTTTTGGGTGTTGGGAGAATACATCACATTGGCTTCATGAGCTTAGGATCTTGTTTACTAATTTCAAGATTGCACAATTCTCTAATAGATAGTATCCAGATGATGTGATCTTTTTTATTTGGATGTAAGATATAACAATAACGTATAAGATATTGCCTTTAGCATACAAAAAGGAAAGAGTCAATTAAAATTGGAAGAAGTTACAGAAAATGATCCGATTTTTTAGTCAATTCTACTCTTACTGCCGCCAGGCACCAGTTATTAGAGAATAAGGATAGTCATAGTAGACGAATAATAGGAAAGTTAAAAAGGAGTTGAGAAAAAGAACACTTTTATCATAAAGTATATATCTTAATGTGATCTTTCACATTTCATGTATTTCATTACAGCCCAAATATTTATTATGCCCTTGTGACTGTCATATTGCGGTTTCTGTACATCAAAATCCTTTGATCCAATTTTCAACTCCAAGAAAGAATCGAATATGAATAAATTAACTACACACAAGAGTGTCAATTCGTGTGGATCTGGTGGATTCACCACTCCTGTGGATCGGGTGGATTCGAGATGGGATTGAGGTAAGAATATAATATAAAGATATTAAATTTAAATTCAAACGTAATTCAATTCGATGTTAAACTTAAAAAGTTTAATCATAACCCGATCCACAAAATTTTGTGTCGAGTTTGAATTGACTTGATTTTTAATCAGATCACCCAACAACATGATAAACCTGATCTAACCCAACTTGATCTAATTATTTTATTTTTTAGATTTATAAATTTCAAAATCATAATTGAATACAAATTTGATTTATAATAAAATCTAAAATTTGGCATAATAATTAAGAGGACGCATGACAGATGACAGTAGTGTGACTAGGGCGCACAACGACAAAGAAGGCTATGGTTTTTCTATTTTTTTGGAGTAGGAGGTGAGGAGAGTTATGTTTGGTAATTACCTGTCGCATGACGATAAAGAAAGTTGGGGTTTCTCTATTTTTTTGGGGTAGGAGATGTGAGGGTTGTGTTTGGTGATTTGGTCAATCATCTTTGAATTTAAAGAATAAAAGTGTTATTACTTATTTATTAATAATATTATTATAATTTGTAAATTTGTAAATTGTAATTGAATTTTTAAAATTTAGATTTTTGAATATATATTATTTATATTTTATTTTAATTAGTTAAAATTTTTAGGTGGGTCAGGTTGGGTTAGATTGGGTCAGATTTATTGAATTATTGGGTCACCCACTTATTTTTTTCAAGTTACACGAATTGACGCAAAACCAACCCAACTCTACTTTTCTTTTTCTCAAGTCAGTTTCGTGTCTGACTCAATTTGATCTAAATCCAAACCTAATTTTTTTCAGATGAATCATTATCGGATCATCAAGCTGGGCTTGATTTTGACATCCCTAAGAGTATAACCTCATTTCCACGCATACAGAGGCGGAGTTAGTGAGGGTTGACAGGGGCAATCCCCCTCCACATATTAAAATTTTATTTTTTATATTAAAAATTTTAAAATATTATATTTTTGTTGTTCTTAAATTATAAATTTGTTCTTTCTTTTATTAAAAATTTCTTTTACCTAATTATACTTTTTGGTATATATGTAAAATAAAAAATACATTTTTTTAATAATTCAAAATTTCGATCCTCATAAAGAAAAATTCTGATTTCGTTCCTACACGCACACAAGGACTTGAATTTGAGATTTACTATAATATGACTGGGATTGATTAACTAATAGTGAATGATTTGGGGAGTTACCAATGTATCTAATGAGATTATTCTTACATACATAAAGGTGAGAATAAAAATTTAAATCGTAACAAATTTATTTTTATAAATTTCACATATAAAATATGAGGTTAAAAATTAAAGTCTAATAAATTGATGTATGTGAATGCATGAAAGGAAAAAATAAATAAATTGATGTGAGTTCTAGTGTAAAGAAAAGATTTTTAATCTATACTTTATTTTAAGAATATACCCTTAAATATAATTATACTTAAATATTTATTTAAAAAATATTTTATACATTTTATATTTACTTGTAATACAAAATAAAAAATAATGAGATCGAAATAATTCATCCACCTTAACTGATGAAAATCTCCTCCTACTATACACTCACTCCCAAAAACAAAGGCTTTTGTTTGTTTATGTTTTTTAGAACAATATTATTTTGAAAAAACGTAATTAAATATATTTTTATTTTTCTTTCAAAATACATGTTTTTAAATATATACATATATATTACATATATCTATTATATATATTTTTATTATTTTAATATTAATAATTTAACTCAATTTCATTTTTATTCAAAAAAAACTTAACAAAAAAATTTAACTACTACAATAAAAAATATTCCCCAAAATATAAATAAATATATCAAAAAATAACTTTCATATTTGTTAATAATTTATTCTCTTAAAATATATAATAAACGCATAATAAAATCAAACAAAAAATATAATCAAACGCTACCAAAGAAATTGCCCATAAAAAGTTTTCACGTTAAAATAATTAAAAATTAACTTTAACTTCACTGCTTAAAATAATTGAGATAAAAAATCGACCCTATGCTTAATTTATTCATTTTATATTTCCTCTATATTTTTTGGCCGTATCAGTTTCGCAATAAGATCTACATGAAAAGAAACCAATTGAAAAAAGTACATCAATGGCCGTAATATAAATAAATCTTCGATTTAAAACATCCAACGACAGAAAAAAAAGACAGAAATAGGTTTAAAGGAACAAAATTAATCTAAGTAAACACTTTAGGAGCAATTTAGAAAACCATAATAATGTAATGAACCAAACAGTGGAACATTGTTTTCATCAAACAAAAATAAATCATAAATATTATTATATATCATTTATTTTTAATACTTAATTTTCATATTTTTCCGCATTATTTTTCAAAGTTTAGAAGGCCCAACAATATCATCTTTCAATCCCAACAAACCACAAACCTCCGGATATAAAGCCTTCCGAATTCCGGCGTACGCTTCTCCACTCCACCTCCTCTTCACCAACTCCTCCGCCATGCCGACGGCGGCAACCACCACCTCCTCCGCTCTGTCGTGGGCGAAGTCAACAATTCCAATCCGCACCGCCTCTTCCGCCCTCACCTTCGCCGCCCGCAGCACCAGATCTCGCCGAGCAGCGGCCGAACCGACTTTCCCCCGAATCAAAGCCGTGAAGTAATCAGGCAGAGTCATACCTATATCTAGCTCGCTCATGTACAACACACCCTTCGACGACGTCATCATGACGTAATCGTGGCTCAGGGCAAAAATAAACCCCGCGGCGGCGGCGTGTCCGGTGACGGCGGCGACGGTCGGCATGGGGAGGGAGAGAAGATCCGCGACGACACCCTTGAATAGATCCACCATCCGGATGAGCTCGGCTTTGGAGGCTTCGGTTGAGCCGGATTTGACGCCGACGGCCTGCGCGTGCCTCAAGTCGAAACCGTTGGAGAAGAACTTGCCTTCAGATAGTGTGACGAGGGCTGATCCGTTAACGGCTTGGGATTTGACTTCGGCTAAGACCGAGCGGATGGATGCGATGAGCGGCGGGTTTAAGCGATGCTCCTGATCTTTCTTGGTGTCGCCTCTCAAAGTTAGGATGAAAAGGTTGCCGCGCTTCTCTAACGTGCACATGGTGGTTGGTGGAGGGATCGATATCCGTCTTGGGAGGAAGGAGAGGATGAAAATGATGAGATAAGAAAGGGTTGAGATCAAATCATAATGTGCTGAAAATGTAGACTTCCAAGAAAGATGTCACCTTACATGTCATATATAGTAATAGAATAACATCATAATTACAAGAATTGTTATAAACGGCACTTTATTTTTTTCTATCTTAATTTATACACATATATGTGAATATTTTTTTATGAAAGATTTATTTAAAAATATCAAAATTATTTTTTATTTTTGTAATTAGTCTTCATTTGATTTTGTTTAGATTAAATTTTTTAGTTTTGTTAAAATTTTAAAGTTCACTCCCAACTCACTTGATTTGATAAAAATACTCTTATGTATAATATTTTTCACTCATTTTTTTTCCACTTCTTTGTTATAAACAAAAGTAACAATAAACTCTAACAATAACAGTATCATTTTCAAAAATAGAAAGAAAAGAAAAAACGCAACAAGCTCCATGATGGGAACAAGAATAATCGTGGGAGCTAACAACTACCAACATGATATCTGCATTGTCTTCTTCTCTTTTCATTTTCATCATTTTAAGGTTTCTTCTTCATTATTTTTGGGTTTTTTCTTCTTCTTAGTTGCTTCTTAGTTTTTTTGTATTTTTCCGACAATGTCAATTAGCAGTGAGTTGGAATGTTCAATTAAGTGTTAGCGAGTTGCCACTACAAAGACCAGCTCTATATAATATCAATTAAGGATACTACAACTTTAATGGACACGTATATTAATCTTGTAAGAAAATAGGGTGAAATTAATGACAAGCTCTTTAATTTGTGATACATAAATTCACATCAAAGATTGTACGTGACGTTGACTAATAATGAAGATGTCCTGAATATGGTCTTATTGTATTTGATATTAAAAATGAACACTATTAACATTTGGATAAACCAAAATAATGAATTAAGTAGTAGTGCCAAGAAGAGCTGTGATGTTTTAATGTAATACTTTCATAGAATTTAAATTGTATTGCAGTTTGTAAAATTTTGTACATCAAGTATTCTGAAATTATATTCCGTTTATTTGAAAATCTTTTTCTACTTATAGCGTTCTATATTATACTTCATTGCACATAAAATTGTATTTCATTTGACAAAAATTGTACACCATTATTTAAATTTTATACTTTAAGTGTTCAATTAAATGATTATAAAAAATTATACTACAGTTGTTTGGAAATTATATTTCACTTTATTTAAAATTGTACTTCATTTTTTTTTTGAAATTATATTTTATGTTACCTAAATCTGTACTCTATTAATTGAAGTTCTATACTTCAAGTGTTCTATTTAATGATTATCCAAAATTGTACTGCAGTTGTTAGGGTTTTGTACTTCAAATGTTCGAAAATTATACTTTACTTTATTAAAATTGTACTTCTTTTTGTCTGAAATTATATTTCATTTTATACTTCATTTTACCTAAATATATACTTTATTTATTGATTTTATACACTTTAAGTGTTTTATTTATTAATTATCCAAAATTATACTTCTTTTGCTAGGATTTCATAATTTATGTGTTCTGAAATTGTACTTTCTTATATGTAAAATTATACTTCTATTTTCTGAAATTATCTTGCTTCATTTTACAAAGATTGTAATCTGTTCATTGAAGTACGATATTTCAAGTGTTCTAAAATTATACTTCATTTTATCTAATTCTATACTTCAATTAGCTGAATATATTATAATTCACTTGACCTAAAATTATATTTTTTTTCTAAAATTATACTTCATTTTACCTAAAACTATACTTTATTTGTATTTCATGTATTGTATTTATTGATTATCCAAAATTGTACTATAATTGTTAGAATTTTATACTTAAACTATTCAAAATTATACTTCACTTTATACAAATTTATACTATAGTTATCTAAAATTGTACTTCATTTCACATAAAATTATACTCTATTATTTAAGTTTAATATTTCAAGAGTTCTACTAATGAATTATAAAAAATTATATTGCAATTGCTAGGGTTTCATACTTCAAATGTTCTGAAATTATACTTCAATTTTTTAAAATTATATATTTTTTTGAAATTATACTTCATTTGTCAATTTCAAGGAATGCAGTCAATGAGGAAATTGGTTCGACCAATGAATGACACAATGAATTGACTTTAACTAACAACTCAATTGATGCATGGAGGAATTGCATATATAGAGAGGGTCAGACATGCAAGGATGCTTAGGAGTTCAAAATTATGTGGTGTCTACTTTGCGATCATTAAAATATAAGAAAAATGACAATAAAAAAAAAATAGCCATTTGCAGTGATGAAAATTGCAAATGGAGAATCTATGCATCAATGCGTGAGGCTGATAAATTATTTAGCATTCGAAAATATAATCAGAGCGCACATGTGGTAAGGCTAATCTTTGAACAAGGGAACATCCTAAAGCCGATTCCGCTTGGGTTGCTAACATTGTAGAGGATAAATTGAGACCAGAGCTATTTTATCGGCCCTCAATCATATTGAAAGATGTCCACAGAGAATATGGTGTGGAACCTAAGTACCATAAAGCATAGATGTATAAAGAATTAGCTTTGCACGACATCCATGTCACTGAAAAGGGATCTTATGATAAGTTGAGGCAGTGCTGTGATGCTGTGAAGAGGATAAACTCTGGAAGTATTATAAACTATAAGATTGACCCAATTAGTCAAAAATTTTGTTGGCTATTTATATGTTTTAGTGTCTGCTTTATTGGTTTTCTCAGAGAATGCAGGTAATTGATATTTTTAGATGACATCCATATTAAAAATAAATACAAAAAATGCTTACTTAGTGCTATAAGTAAGGATGTTAATGATGACTTATTCACACTAGTATATGCAGTTGTTGACTCTGAAAATGATATTAATTAGGAGTGGTTCTGCTTCAAGCTAAGAAGTGTTTTAGATTCTCAATATCTGCCTGATTTATCAAGGTTTACTTTCTTTTCTGATTGACATCCAAGTCTTCTTAAGACCCTTCCCATGATATTTTTCGGTAGCCACCATGCATATTGCTTGAGGCACTTAGTGGATAATTTTAAAAAATAAGTAAGTGTACTTTATCTTTGTTTATAAAATAATTATGTGAAATAAATTCTAATTCACAACATTTAGCACATTACTATTCTATTATTTTAAATTCAGATATTAAGAAAGTACCTTTTACATAACAAAAAATTTGGTGCTCTGTTTTTATGAAAGCTACTTATGCGCCTACAAGGCAAGAGTATACATGACATACAGACAACATCTTGGAGTCATTGCTGCTAGCCAGAGACTTTATTATACAGTCTGACACACCATGTTAGGGAAATTCCTTATATAGTAGAGATCGATAGGGTGTAATAAACAATAATCAAGCAAAATATTGGAATAATTGAGTTAAACCAGCCCGATTAATGCTAGTTGCAGCTATGGTTGATCACATATGCACACAAATAATGGTTATGATGCATAATTGACGAGAAGAATCTCATAAGATGGTTGGTCAAATATGTCCCAACCAAGAGAAGAAGTTGGCAATCAATCATATGCGTTCTCGTAACTTAAAAGTTGTGATGTCTAGTGGTTGGAGCATTTAGGTGATTGAGCAAGATAAATCGTATGCTGTAGATTTACATGACAGGATTTGTTCATGCAGAGCATGACAGATTGATAAAATACCATGTAAATATGCTTGTGCTTGTATCGAGTCAAGGTTACTTTCATCGTATGATTTCACTGATCAATACTACCGAATTGAGATGTATCAATAAGCATACAAAGCAGTGATAAACCCTATTTATACGTTTGATATGAATCTGTTCCCACTAGATGATGATGGCCTCATTAATGCACCTGATTGTTGATCTCAGCCTGGGTGTAGAAGGATACAGAGAATTGCATCACAAATTGAGAAACGTGTAATTAAGTGTAAAAGGTGTGGTAGAACAGGGCATAATTGTCGAACCTGCAAAGAATTAGTAAATTAGTTAAATTTTGTACTTCAACAAAAAATATTTTATACTTTGTTTATTCAGAATTTGTACTTCATTTACTCAAATTTTACTTAAATTGGCAGCCCAATTTCAATGGAACTGAAATGTTCTTTAACGAAACACATTTTATACTTTGTTTGTTTGGATTCATACTTCATTTCCTTCTAATTCTACTCATTTTCTACTCAGTTTCAAATGGATTGAAGTGAATTTCAAAGAAATACATTTTATACTTTATTTGTCTAGGTTTGTACTTCAATTCCCTTAAATTGTACTCAAATTATCATTGAAATTGAAATGTACTTCAATGAAAAATATTTTATACTTTGTTTGTTCTAGGTTTGTACTTTATTTTCTTCAAATTGTATTCAAATTTTCCACCTAATTTTAATTGAATTGAAATGAACTTCATAAAAACACATCTTATACTTTGTTTTTCCTTTGTTTGTACTTCATTTTACTCAAATTAGCTACCAGTTTTAGTAGGACTAAAGTGTACTTCATGTCCTTTGAATTGCACTAACATTTCCTACCTAGTCTCAATTGAATTAAAATGAACTTAAAAAAAACATATTTTATACTTTATTTTTTCTTGGTTTGTACTTAATTTTACTCAAACTTTACTCAAATTGGTTGTTAGTTTTAGTGGAATTGAAGTTTATTTCAATGAAATATATTTTATACTTTGTTTGTTTTGGGTTTACACTTTATTTTCTTCGAATTGTACTCAAATTTCTTGCCTAGTTTTAGTTGAATTGAATTGAACTTCAAAGAAACACATTTTATACTTTATTTATTCAGAATTTGTACCTTCATTTACTGAAATTTACTCAAATTAGCTACCCAATTTCAATAGAACTGAAATATTTTTTAATGAAACATATTTTATATTTTATTTGTTTGGGTTTATACATCATTTCCTTCAAATTGTTTTCATTCCTTGCCCAGTTTCAAATAGATTTAAGTGAACTTCAAGAAAACACATGTTATATTTTATTTGTTCTAGATTTGTACTTCAATTTCCTCAAATCGTACTCAAATAGTCACTAGAATCGAAGTATACTTCAACAAAAAATATTTATACTGAGTTTATTCTGGGTTTGTAATTCACTTTCTTCAAATTGTACTCAAATTTTCTACCTAATTTCAATTTAATTCTATCAAATTATACTCAAATTGGCTACCAAGTTTTAATGAAACTAAAATGTACTTTAACGAAATATATTTTATACTTTTCTTTTTCTGAATTTGTACATGAATGCCTTCAAATTGTACTCAAATTCGCTTCTCAATTTCAATTTACTTTAAGTGCACTTCAAGAAAATATATTTTATACTTTGTTTATTCCACATTTATACTTCATTTAACTCAAAATCATTGCCGAATTTCAACAAAAATATTATAAATATTGATAAAAAATTATACTTACATAAAAAATAATATTATAAATAAAGTATGCTTTAATTTACACACACACACACACACACACATATATATTTACATACAAAGTATAAATAATGTATTATTTCTTGATATTTTTTCTTATTTCGATAATTTTGAATTTAATACCTTAATATTTTTACTAATATTGTTGAATTAAAATTTGTTCAATGATTTGAATTTTAAGTTGTGGTAAATAATAACCAAATTATAAAAAATGTGTATAATATTTATTATATGAATAAAATAATATTAAAGTTTTAATTTGTTAACCCTAGTGTTCAACTGATGAATGTTGTCAATTGTGGTAATGAAAAAATTCTTATGTTTTCAAAGATGTTAACAAATGAGAATTTGATGATAATATCCCCAATATCTCCGGTACAAATATGTACTTTATATGGTACGATAATTTCAAAATAATGTACATGAAAATTATTTTAATTATTGAAGAATAATTTTTCAATTGCAATAAGTGTACTTCAAAAGAATATATTTTATACTTTGTTAGTTTAATGTTTGTCCTTTAGTATGCCAAAATTGTACTCACATTTACTACAAAGTTTCAATTGAATTGAAGTGAACTTTAAAGAAATACATTTTATACTTTGTATGTTCAGGGTTTGTATTTCATTTCTCTCAAATTATACTCAAAATCCCTGCCCAATTTCAACTGAATTAAAGTGAATTTTAAATAAACACATCTTATATTTTATTTTTTCTTGGTTTGTACTTCACTGCCTTAAAATTGTAATCAAATTGGCTGCTCAGTTTCATTGGAATCGAAGTGTACTTCAACAAAAATATTTTATACTTTATTTGTTCTTAGTTTGTACTTTATTTTCTTCGAATTATACTTATATTTCCTGCCCAGTTTCAGTTGAATTGAAGTAAATTTCAAAGAAACACATTTTATACTTTCTTTGTTCAGGATTTGTATTTCATTTTACTCAAATTAGCTACCCAATTTCAATAAAACTAAAGTATACTTCAACGAAATACATTTTATATTTTGTTTGTTTTGAATTTGTATTTCATTTTCTTTGAATTGTACTCACATTCTTTGCCTAGTTTCAATTGAACTGAAGTAAACTTCAAAAAAATACATTTTATACTTTGTTTGTTCTGGCTTTATACTTCACTTTCCTCAAATTATACTTATATTGGCTACCCAGTTTCAGTAGAATCAAAGTATACTTCAATGAAAAATAATTTATACTTTTATTTGTTCAGGATTTTCACTTCATTTCCTTTGAATTGTACTCAAATTCACTGGACATTTTCAGTTGAACTGAAGTGTACTTCGACGAAACACATTTTATACTTTACTTGTTTTAGGTTTGTACTTCATTTGTTTTGAATTATACTCATATTCGTTGCCTAGTTTTAGTTGAATTGAAGTAAACTTTAAAGAAATACATCTTATACTTTGTTTGTTCCGACTTTGTACTTTATTGCCCTCAAATTATATTCAAATTGGCTGCTCAATTTTAGTAGAATCAAAGTGTACTTTTACAAAAATAATTTATGCTTTGTTTGTTCTGGATTTGCACTTTATTTTCTTTGAATTGTATTTAAATTCATTAGGTATTTTTAATTGAATTGAAGTGTACTTTGATGAAACACATTTTATACTTTGTTTGTTTTGGATTTGTACTTCATTTTTTTCGAATTGTATTCACATTCCTTGTCTAGTTTCAATTGAATTAAAGTAAACTTTAAAGAAACAAATCTTATACTTTGTTTGTTTTGACTTTGTACTTTATTTCCCTCAAGTTATACTCAAATTAGCTGCCCAATTTTAGTAGAATCAACGTGTATTTTAATGAAAAATAATTTATACTTTGTTTATTCTGGATTTGCACTTCATTTCTTTTGAATTGTATTCAAATTCATTGGGTATTTTCAATTAAACTGAAGTGTACTTTAGCGAAACACATTTTATACTTTGTTTATTTTGAGTTTGTATTTCATTTCAGTCAAATTGTACTCAAATCCACTCTTTGTGTTCAATGAAATTGAAGTGTACTTCAACGATACCTGTTTTATACATTTTTTTGGGGTTTGTACTTTATTTTTCTTATATTGTACTCAAATTCGTTGCCTAATTTTCATGAAACTGGGCATATTATACATCAGTGTAACAGTTATACTTTGTTTGTTTTCACTTTTATACTTCATTTTCCTAAAATTGTACTCAATTCACTGCCCAATTTTAATTAAAAATATTATAAATGCTTGATGAAAAACTATACTTACATACAAAACAATATTATATACAAAGTATACTTTAATTTACATATGTATTTACATACAAAGTGTAATTCAAATTCTGGCATTTTCATGACTTAATATTGTATATGCCATTGTCGCAC
>JACGDI010003156.1:110814-124953 GCA_014898725.1 Jacaranda copaia
CTTTTCATGTATTGAATTCTTTACGTTATCTTTCACACTGCATTGTCAATTTTAGACAATCAATTAATTAAAGAGTAGTTATCTATACTTTTATAGAAGTACATATTTATTACTAATATAAAAAGAATCTTGATAATATGTCATTAAGTTTTTAAAATACAAGCAAAGTGTGAATAACCTCAATATATATATATATATATATATATATGCATGCATAAATTGCTAGAGGAAATTTTTTAAGCCTCCATTGTTCAATGTGAACACAATTGTGAAACACAATCCAAGACAATTGGAAGCTTTGGAAACTTTTGAATCACCCAAAAATTATTCCGATATACTTTAACTTTTGAACCTTTAATTTTTTATGTAATTTTTAAATAGTATATTTTATTATAGTTATTTCATAAATGATGATATGGAACATTAGTGATAAGACCTTATGAATGAGATTTGCACTTGAAATTTGCTACAACACATAGTGATAGTGATGAAACCTTCCAAATGTGGCTCTCGGTGAAACATTGTTGCACTACTAAATTTTCACAATGAAACCTCACCAGGAAGATACATGGTTGAAGTTGATTCAAATGATTAAATATTGTGATAAGACTCCTCTTAGTTCCTATGCACATAAATAATTTTTAGTGTATTTTATTAGTTATCATTAATTCATATTAATATATGCATTTATAATTTGTTCGGTACAAATTTATTTAGGTTTGAATGATGAATTTAATTAACTACATATTTTATATACTTTTAATTTTTATTATATTGAACGAGAAATACATGTATAATATCACATTCATAAAATTCTTATGTGTGCGGGGACCTCGTGCGGTGAACGCTAGTAAAGAATTAAAAAAGAGAGAGAGAGAAAAATAAATTATCATCAACAAAGGGAAAGAGATTGTTAACTCTTCTAAAGGATCCTAGTTCTTATCTCCCCTGCCAAAATAACATTCATTGCATCAATCAATCCCATTCTCTTAGGCTACGTTTGGATCAAGGAAAATAGTGAAGAAAAAAAAAATACAAATGTGCAAATATTAATTACATCGTTTGAAACATAAAAATAATTCTTTATCGTGTTTTCTACTTTAAAATCCAAAACCTAAATATAGAATTATACAATTTCACCATCTATCCCACACTCCTCCATAGCCAACAACACAACTCCACAACTCATCATCCTCCTAATTTGCCCCGTGTAGTACTAGCACTACCCTAGAAATAAGGATCTAATCAAGTACACACGACCGCGCGAATTCGATATCAAAATATCATCAAAGAAGGCAGATTACTAGGATCAATCTGCCTCATCGATGGAGGAGACTCCACCAGCACCACCAACCCAATCAAGATTCAAGACTTGTTCGCAATGTAATTTTGGGCTTGGAAGGTTTTGAAGAGGGAAGCATTGGAAAAGACGGCATTGGCCCAGTAGACCAGAGGTGGTGGTCGCGTTTCTCGAGTTAGGTATAGGATAGGTGGGTGAAATCGCAGATGGGTGTGGGGAATCAGGTAGGGGATTTTGGACTCGGATCAGATGGGTCAAAGCAGGTTTCAGGGGTTTGGAGAGGAAAAAGGTTAGTGTGGCTACCGTTATGCATCCAAAGGAAAGTTTGTTTGGGAATATATTTGAACGCGCTTCTCCATTGAAGAAGACAAAAACTGATTGAACAACCCACCCTTTGAAACAAATAAATTAATTAATAAAAAAGAATCATCCTAACTAATGTAGGGTAAAAAAAAGCAAAGGAAACAACTGGTTCGGTGAATATGAAGAAACCAACCTCAAATTCTTTGTTATCAAAAGAGTTGGACTGCTGAATTTTATCTTTGCCATGATTCATAAACTTATTATCTATAAATAAGCCTTACCATCAAATTTGGCATGAAATATTTTAAAAGTAATCACAAAAGAGAACACAGCAGACAAATTTTAATGAAAAGCATACTAGAAGAGGTTGGGAATTTTTAATTTGTAACTTTGTTTCCTAAATTTCTTGCCTAGCCTTCTTATTTTGATGTAACCATAGCCAATGACCGAACAAATGGAGAAAAGGTGAGCACTTATGTTGGTGATTCCCTCCACGACATTCTATAACAAAAGGCCTATTAGCATATGGACAGTAAAAGAATGTGAAAACACAAAATTCTGATAGAAGTAACTCTCGTTAATTTCCAATCAAAAAAATACAATTAGTTGGACAATTTTGATAAATTTGAGAAACACAATATATAAATCAGTAAAGCGAAATTCTTATATTCACAGTAACATAGGAGAGTAATACATTAGAAAAGCTTACCTATTTCTGAAAATAATTGGAAGCTTTGAATCATGAAAAAATCAGTTAATGAGTAGGGGATGAGTTATTGGGAATGGAGAAGTTGGAAAATGGGTGGGAAGGAGTTGGAGAATGAGTGCGGAGTTAGGTATTGTTAGATATACAATTATTTTAGGGAATATATATTTTGGTGTAGTAATATAGTAACTGCCGTTTTAGATGTATAAGGAGGGTTTTTTTTTTAAATAGTATAGATATTAAAATTAAAAATACAAAAAGTGGCGCTAAAATTGTCAATCAACAACACCATTATTTCTGTCATCTACAAAAATTATAGACAAAGGAATTTTAGGTTTAATTGAGTTATGATGTTCACTTAACTAAAATCATTTCAATTAATTTAACCCACAAAGTGTTTTTGTGTGTCTACCCAATTCTACTCTAAAATTGCTTGAAATATTAATTAAATCACACAAGTTAAGATATATAAAAATAGCATATAAAATAAATTAAGTAGTAGGAATATAAATAAAACCTTGGTCCAAGGTATGTAAAAAATTTCACTCACTTTAGATAGAATTTGCCACTGTTCAGGTGCACATAAAGTTTGATGTCTATTCCCAACATATAATGAATTTTTAAAAATTCTTAATGTTTACTCAAACAAAAATTTTCATGAATTCGAATTTTCCTACAGTTGTCTTATTTGCTAGAAGTACTAAAATAATATTTTAAACTACAAGTTGTTGAAGATTTTTCTTCATACCTTTTCAACCACAAAGAAGTAAATTCATGGAATTTTATGCACCCTTTTGAAGAATTACATTTTTTTTTTTGAAAAAAGATGCGTTCTTGAAGAAAAGATGTAACTTTAAAAAATAAATTTCTCTAAAAAAAATATGCTTTTTACTACAATTAAATATGTATAGTAAATAGAAATTATGTAAGAAAAAGTTATTTACTTCGCTTGCGCTACACTTCGTAGACATTGTAAGTAGGGTAAAAGTTTAGCTATACTTTTTCAACCGTGGTAATTATCTTTGACTATGAAATTATCTTCAATTACTATAAATTTAATGTGTGGTAAAAAGCAATCAAATACACCACTATATTTCACCACAATTAAAAAAGTATAGTATATAATAGTTAATCCACACACTTCAAAAAATGTAGTAAGTATTAAATAATTTCTAACCACAATTAATGGAGTAAAAATGAAATTATTTTAGGAGACTTTGAAGGATTTTACTAATTAACTATTTTTTTTTTATACATGGGCACAATGAGTTCATTGAGACTCAAGCTCTTGACCTTAAACTTATGTATTTGAAGATGATGCCACTAGGTCAGTGGCCATTTTGTTGCTAATTAGCTAATCTAAATATGTTTGATTAATAGATCAATTTTTTGATAGTAAAAATAATTAGAGGCAAATTTTTATTTTACCTTCAAACTTTGGTTTTTCTACTATTTTAAGGAACTTTGTTAACTAGTTATGATGCCAAGAATAATCTACCAAAAGCACCAATTGAGAAACAAGAATAGTAATCTGATGTATTTTTTTGTCAATCGTCTTTTACAATTTCATACAAAGTTTTTTATATGACTAGGAACCTCACTAACTAAAATTATAACCATCCACTAAGCCACTAGCTACCCACATATGTTAGAGTTGATGATATAACGCCATGTGTAGCCCATGCTCCTTATCTTCCGGTTGCATGTTGAGCTGCTAAAACAGTAAAAATTTGAGCTCAGCTCAGCTATTTTCTAAGAGCGGCCCAATCATCTCACAACGTTATCTCAACTACTTCCTTCTGAGTTTAGCTCAGTCATCTCACGACCTCATCTTGGCTACTTTCTTCTGAATTCAGCTCGGCTTTTTCCATTGGGGTTGAGCTAAGACGGCTTGAATAGATTTCCAACTGCAACCTTCATAAATACTTTAGCTCGGACTGGAGATACATACGCATCACCTCTCCCCCCATAAATTAAGTTCAAAGAGGTTTGAACTATGACGTAGTCCAAGCTAATGGTGAATAAAGTGTGAGTGAAACAATGCAGGGGATGACGCTCTGCCTGTATTCCCAATAGGGTTCCCAACCAAGCTGAATGGCGCCCAAAATGGACTTATAGGCGAATTTGCAATGATTTCATCCCTTTCAAGGAATAGCCAATATTGCTTTATCTATTCCCCAGGTTCGCTTGTCTTATCAGCAGCATTAATTGAGCCATCCTATCTCACATATCCCTAGAGACACATGTACAACGGAGTTTGATCCTGAGAGTTCAAAAGCCCTTTTCTCTTCTTATAAAAGCTGTATGTCTGTTCATTCTTCTCCTTTTTTCTCATTTTCTACAAATTTTCTCCCATTTTCTCCTCTCCCAATTTTCTCCACTCACTTTCCTCTGCACCTTTAGAAAATGAGTCTAGGTTTTTTCTAATTCTTTGCCTCGCAATTTCACTTTTATTTCATAAGAGTTTTTAGAGACCCAAAATGTCTATTGAGTTGATTGGGGATGGTGACTTGGATAACTTAGCTCTCAGCATCCCATTGAAGGTGATGAGAGAGACTGAGCAGGGAATGACTTAGGTTGGGTTGCCTTATTATGTGACATACTTCTCTAGGATGACTAGGCATAAGAGTCGTAGGCTGAGAGAAATCATGGGAATCCTGGATGAATATCACATAATAGTACCTAAGTCTTCAGATCGGTCGCATCACCCCTTTTCAGGATTTTTGTGCTTCTATGTAGAAAAGTTGTGCGATGGGCTGCGTTTCCCTTTGCCCGAGTTGTTTAAGTTAGGGTCTAGGGGCTTGGGCATTCTACTTATTCAATTCACCCCCAATTCATTTAGGTTAATGATTGGCTTCATTGTTCAATGCAGATATTTGCAAATAGAGCCTATGACTGCCCTTTTCCATTCTATTTTTTACCCCAAATCTTTCGATTTTAGGCTATTTTACTTGACATTTTGGGAGGACATGGATTTCTATCTAAATACCCCACCTTGGTGAAACATTGGAAGGAATATTACATGTGCATAACATTACCCAAACCGTGGGGCTTTCCTGAGAGATGGATAGAACATATGCCTTTAGAGAGCTCGATTAAGAGTAGGACATTCCCATCAGGTCAGCAGTTCTTACTAGACAGGTTAAATAATTGTCAATTACAATTGACCTACTTGGAAACACCAGGCTTTTTGTACCACTTTACTTTGAGTCCTAAAGTTGAGGAGCTTCCCGAACCTTTTGGTACTCACCTTTACTTTAAGATAAACATTGTGCGGGCGATCTTGTATCTGACTTATTTTTTCCATCTTCTTTCATAGAGGATTTCCACCAAGACATTCTTGTTGGCCATGGCGGCTAGCCAGGTAGGTAAACAAAAGAACAACTGCCCCTTAAAGCGATCCAGAGAAGCTAGCTCTTCCTGCAAGGCTCCAATCAAGCCATCAGCTCGAAAACATCAGACCCCTTCCCCTGCAGCTCCAGTGCCCAAGAGACCTACCCCTGCTAAACCAGATGACCTAATTTTGGCTAAGGATAACATACCTGAGGAGTCAAGCTCCCTAACTTTGTGTCGCAACCGACCTAATACCTACCTCAGAGTAGGTAGCTCGGTCCTAATGGACTCTACTATACCTTAGGCCAAAACTTTTTACGAGGGATCTCTACTACCATAGATCGATAGCTAGCTGAAGGAATGCCCTTTGACAGCCTTCATAATTAGCTCGCTTCCTACCTTTCTAAGGTATTGCACCTTCTCAGGCTCAACTTTTATTTTCACCGCCTTTCCTGATTTTTTCTTTTTCTTCTCTGTTCCAGATAAGTATCCTTATGGGGAGTGTTCTCGTGCGATGGGAAGGGGAACACCAACAATTGAAATCAAATAACCAGAGGCTAAAGGTCAAGTTGGATAGGCTTCAAGCCGAGATGAGCCAGTTTGCAGACCTGAGGTAACAACTTTCAGCTCTGCGGGTCAAGCATAACAAGATGGCCGACAGCCTCTCTAAGTCTAAGCTAAAGATATCCAAGTTGATCTCTCAGCAAGAGGAGGCCTTGGAGAAGGCCAGAGAGGAAGGCCGTCGTGAGGGGTGAATACCTTCTTCAAGGTGTTCCAATTTACCAAAGAGGGAAAGGATTTTTTGGAGGCCAGTTGGAGATTGCGTCTGACCAAGTATCTAAAAAGAAATGATTTCAAGTAGATACATGCGAAGGAAGCTTTAAAATATTACCATCATGGCATCAATATCTGCACAAACCAGCTAGAGGCTAGGGGCGTGCTGCGCATGGGTCAGCTTGACAAAAATATGTACTGTATATATGGGTTGGAATCTCTCCTATCAGATTTAGAAGATGAAGACGAAGATGATCCTACTGTCGAAGATGAAAGGGATCCTGTCGAGCCTCGATTCGCAGTCGAGCTAGGATTGAAGATCAAGGTCTTATGAGGGACCAAGACGTTTCTTGGGGATGAGCCCTCGGACTAGGCTGGCATTCCAGTCGCTACATCTCCCTTTAAGTTAGTTGGTCCTAGTAGTTGAAAATCCCTTTTGTAAAGCTAGTTGCCTGCTTATTAGGACGATCTTCCTTTTTTTTTTCTTTTTTTTATAGCAAGCATTGGTTGAATTATTGAATGAAAGGAATCCTTACTTTTGACGTGTTGATTACTTATGCAAGGTTGATTGAATGTAATAAGACTCTTAGCTTACTAAATTGGTACTGCCTCTAACTTCTTGCAAGCGACATAAGCATTCTTCTGTTGTTATTACCTGGTGATTTTGTAGTCCTCTGCCTTTTTGCCATGTTTAACCCAAAGACACCTTCTTCATTCTTGTAATGCATTAATTTATCATGAATTATGTCTTGAGTACGTGTATCCAAAACTAATCTTTTAAGACATTTGTAGAACCCAGATATAATTTCCTTATCACCATCAATGTTTGAATTTGAGTAGAAGAACTCTGGGTTCAAGTAGTAGCCAACTACATGCAAAGGTTGATAAAGCTGATCTTCCTACCTCTTATCAATGATATTAAAATATCGGCCATGCTTTTCGTCATCATCATCGAAACTCTTTGCAACAGTCTCTTTTGCTCTGTCCATAGCCTCATATATATATATATATATATATATATATGTATCCCATTGGAGGCTTCTTTTCACCATCAACTAGTCGAAGAACCTTTACTAAAGGACTAGCAATCTTAAGGGCTTTGACTACTCCTCGCTAAAATGCAGTAGATAAAACAATTTTAGCTAATTGTATACCTCTTTGCTCTTTTGCCCATTTGCTAGTTCTCTATGCATCTGAAACTAACGTAGCTCTCAATCCTTTCTTCACCAAAGAGATTCTTGAGAGCATGAGGAATGCTGTGGCAAAACGAGTCAACGTAGGCCTAACCAACTCTAAATTAGTAAACTTTCTCATCAAGTTTACTACACTAGGGTGGCTATATATGTAGCTATTCAATATGATGACCTTCAAAAAAATTGGACGAATGTCTCTATCTTTAAATATATCCTCCAACATTAAGTCCAAACAATGTGTCACACACGGCATCCAATATAAAGTCGAATATTTTGCCAGTAATAATTTCCCTACAAAGATAAGAAAATGTACAAAATAATTAGAATAAAATATAAAAGAAGAAAAGAAAAGAATACAAACATATATATAATGGATTATTTAATAAATCTTACCGGCTAGCTTCATATTTGAAGTATTATCAGTAACCACTTGAACAACATTCTCTAGTCCAATTTCCTCTACAAAATCACTTAATAGCTCAAATATTTTCTCTCTAGTCTTGCTATAATCAGAAGCATCAACTGACTTCACAAACATGCTTCCCTTAGGACAATTGACAAGAAAATTAATCAAAGCCCGTTCTTTTTTGTCTTTCCACCCATCTGACATGATAGAGTAACTGTGTTTTCTCCATTTTTCTTTGTGATCTTTCATTACTTTTTTTACTTGTTCAACCTCCTTTTTTAGTAATGGAACTCTCACCTCATAAAAACTGGGTGCTTCAACCTAGGGCCATGCTTCCCAATCTCATCAATCATCTCCTAGAAGCTATCGTATTTCACCGCATTGAAAGTAATTCTAGCATCATACATCCATCTTGCTATAGCAAAATGTGCTCGATCTTTTAATATCTTCAATGCCTCCTCATTCACATCCTTTTGTTTCTTCATGTCTTTCGAAGTTGGTGCACCGTGACATACAAAAAGGTCCATTGGCCCTTTCATGTTTGCTTTTGCTTTTTTCTTCAACTAATGAACTTCCCAACCCTCTACTTCAACATCCTCTTCATCACCAAGGCTTCTCAAATTTTCTTCTTGAGTTCTTTGATGATGAATCTGTTTTTCTAAAATAATTTGTTCTTTAGTTCTTTTCTTTGTGCCCATGTAATTTTGAATTTCTTCCTCTACATTGTTAGGAACTTTCTCGCATGGCCTTACATTAGCAAAACCTCCAACTATGTGTTGTTTTGCCTTACATATTCCCCTAGAAAATTTTTTATCACAAAAAATACATATAGTGTTATTTGTATTTTTTGGATTCTCCAATCTCACATATTTCCAACATGGGTCTTTTCTAGATAAAGCTTGTCTGGAACTAGAAGTCGACATATTCTTAAGCCACAAATGAAAAATAATATATTTTAGATTTTAGAATAAAGTAAAACCAATATGAAAATGAAATTATAAATAAAACACACACACACAAAAAAATAAACAGTAAAACAATAAATAAAAACAGCAAATAGAAAAAAGAAAAGCAAAAAAAAAAGTTTTAAAAAAAATAAATAACAGTAATTATAGAAATTAGAATATAGAAAAAATCTAGTTTATCAAAATAAGTAAAATAAAAGCAGAAAAATTAAAAATTTAATTATAAAAACTGGACAGAAAATGCCTAAATAGAAAATAGAAAGAAGAAAAAAAAAGGAAAAAAATTCAAAAACAATTCCTGCCTACGACGAGCGGTGGCATGACGGGAGTGGAGTCTGGGCTACCTTGGGAAATGTGTGGAGTGGGCTAGTAGTGAATAAATTATGTTTTAACCTAGGGTTTCTATTTATTTATAATTAAATTATTCCTAATTTATAAATTATGTTTTAACCTAAGATTTTCTATTTATTTATAATTAAATTATTCCTAATTTATAAATTATGTTTTAACCTAGGGTTATCTACTTAGGTTTTTAGTGAGGCGAGCCGTCACATATTGGGCAAGGCACCCACCTAGGGGCGCCTTTCTGCTAGTTCCTCGCCCAGCAGATTACAGGCGATAAGGGCTCGCCTGGTCGCCTAAGGCGAGCCAATGAGCGCCTTTCACAACAATGGGAAGATGTTTGTTTGTTTTCAGTGAAAATAGTTCAAACAGACTGCTCTAACTATGAGTGCCTAAACCTATAAATATATATACATATTATTATGTTTTAAAATACAGAAGGATATATGCTATTGTACCATTTGTTCGTAACTTATTTTCAAGAAACACTGCACTCTATATGTACTCCACTATGCACCAAATAAAAAAAAAATTATCTTATTTTATTTCTAAATAAAAGAAATATTTTTTTTGTTGTCTTATTTTTGGAAAAAAAAATGAAAACCTATACTTTTATGATTTTTCTTATGTTTCTAGATTAGCGAATTAAATTTGATGATCAACTAAACTATTGGAACTACTATTAGTTGATTCAACTTAATTTGTGTGTGTGAGGGACTTGACTGAGTAGCAATGGACTAACCGGTTGAACCCTAAGTCCTAATGGCCTAATCCCTCCAGCGTACAACAGAAGCTGTTCGTGGTTGAGGTAGGTCATAAGAATTCCTAGGGAAGCTCGAGCACTGTTTTGGTAAGGCCGTACTTTGCCTGGAGCGATAAGGGGCTATTACGGTGAGCCATAAGGTTGACTGGCTACAGTAAACATTTTTTTATTATTGTATTTAAGCCGATAGTCTAGAAAAACTATTTATTAAACTCTTAATCGGTTGCTGTTTAACTGTTTATAAAATTATTGACTTGTTCCTACTTGACTATTTATAAGCTCATTGACTATTATTGCTAAACTGTTTTATAAATTCCACTTATATTTTTCTCAAATATCTTCACTGTATGAGTTCTTGAACATTTTCACTATACAAATGATTTTAATTCATGAACTCACATTTCATACACTTGACACTCACTAAGTCTTTTTCTCAAACTCATTTCCTTCTTTAACTTCCTTATGACAGATTTAGATCCTAATCCTAGTAAGGGGCGGATCCTATTTTTTACGAAGACTAGAATTGAAGGTTTTTTTTTTATGATGAGGACCTTACAGTAGCTTTACTTTTATTGTTAGGTTGGCAAACTAGTTCTTCTAAATTAATGATTTTCTAGTTGATGAAAGAATATTGGGCATTTTGAATTTCTATATTTCTAAAATTATTTGAATTATTATGAATATTAGAGTTAATGTTGGAGTTTTCTATATTTAAGATTATGATTTTTGACAAGTGATATATTTTTATTTTGAATTGAATTTTACGTCTCAAGACTATTATATATGGTTCAATTTTTGGGACGTGACGGGATATATCAATATTTATATAAAAGAGAGTATTGTTTAGAACTCTTTTTACTAGAAATGCGGGAACTTTGGCAGTAAAAGGTTCATAGATGACATTAGGGCAAGGGAGGTGTGTAGCGATTTTGGATTTTGTATTTTATTTTTTATTTTATTTTTCAATTTAACTTCTTGAATGCATGTTAAGTATATTTAATTTTAAATTAATTATTTTTATAAAAAAAATATTTGATACATTTTAATGTGTATTCATAAAATATAATAAAAAAATAAAATATGGAATTGAATAAATGATACAAACTAGGTGTGTGGCAGTGAAAGAAAAAGAGAACGAAAATTAAGGCGAAAAGCGAATGAGGATAAAAAAATCACACTCTGGATTTTCCACCAACTTGTGGTAGTGCCCTAATGGTCAACGAATTATGTCAATTATAACCGACTGGAAGAAACAAAATAAATATTCGGAAAAGGGAGTGAATTTGAGATTTATGAGACTAAAATTCAAATCCCGTTATATCATGACTAACTGTATAATTAAAAGCACTCAGAGCACACAGAGACATTCACTTATGATCAAATATGAAAATTCTCACGTGACAAAAAAAATTAATATTATTGAACTACAAACCATTAAACTTATTTAAGTTATTATTGCCCATAAATGTGTGTATTCTTATTATTAAGAAAAATTATTTATCTAAATTTAGTTAAACAACTTATAAAATTTTATACCTTGTAATTTTTCTTTCAATAAGTTTAAATTGTATCTTGCTTCTCAACCCTGCAAGGAATAATTAGCTAATAGAGAGAGACTTTAGACATTTGAGCTTTATTTCCTGTTGACAAAATAAGGTTAAGACAACATAATTATTTTTTCGGCCCAACTAAAAAGATTAACTATAATAATCTAATTATCCAAACATAAAACACAATTACATAATCACTATTATCTCACTTTTTTTCTTTTTCTTTTTAAATCCTATTCATATTTTTTCTCATTTTTTGTCAGAGTCTGGAAGGCATAATAATGGTCTCTTCTTGCAAGCCCAACAAACCGCAGACCTCCGGATACATACCCTTTCTGATCCCGGCGTACGCTTGCCCATTCCACCTCCTCTCCGCCAAATCCTCTCCCTTGCGCATGGCAGCAGCCACCACCTCCTCCGCGCTATCGTGCGCGAAGTCAACAATCCCCATCCGCACCGCCGCCTCCGCACGCACCTTCGCCGCCTGCAGCACCAGCTCCCGCCGAGCCGAGCCGGAACCGACCTTCCCCCTAATCAAAGCCGTGAAATAATCAGGCAAAGTCATGCCTATGTCAAGCTCGCTCATGTACAACACTCCTTTCGACGACGTCATCATGACGTAATCGTGGCTCATCGCCAAAATAAATCCCGCAGCGGCGGCGTGTCCGGTGACGGCGGCGATGGTCGGCATGGGGAGAGAGAGAAGGTCTGCGACGACTCCTTTGAAGAGATCCACCATCCGGAGGAGCTCAGCTTTGGCGGCTTCGTCTGAGCCGGACTTCACGCCGACGGCCTGCGCGTGTCTCAGGTCGAAGCCGTTGGAGAAGAATTTTCCTTCGCATAGAGTGACAAGAGCAGATCCGTTGACGACTTGCGATCTGATTTCGGCTAAAGCCGACCGGATGGACGCAATTCGCAAGTGGTTCAAGCGATGTTCCTGATCTCTCTTGCCGTCGCTTGTTAACGTTAGGATGAAGAGGTTGCCGCGCTTCTCTAAGGTGCACATGGTGGATAGTGGGTGAACGATAAAGAGTGTTAGGAAGAAGAAGAAGAAGAAGGAGAAGGGGAAGAGAAAGTGATGAGATCAAATCGCCTTGTGTGGATCAAGTAGAATTTAAGAGGACAACGTTATTTCAACGCATTATCTCTTAAAAATAATTTCACACAATTCAGCTTTTTTACTGCTTAATGTTAGACCAAATTTTGATAGGAAAATATCATTAGTCAGCATCACCAATCGCGAATGGTATTAATAGTAGACAAGTTTCCAAGTTGTTGTACATGACTAGGACGAAAATTGTACAACTTATATTGTTACATAATAGTTGAATGTAGATTTTTGAATGATATAACCATGAATTAATAAAAGAATATTTTTATTAAAAAAAGATGTTTGAAAATGAAAATAATAGATGATAAAAAATTATATTGTATGTAAATTTATGAGGTAAAGTGTTTTTAAATTATTAAGTGATGTGTAAAATTGTTAAATTATTAATTTTTACGACAATAATATTAGTACATTTTCACTTTTTTCAACTTTAATCTAAAATTCAAAAATTAATATGTGGTCCTCGACATGATAATGTTAGTTGGACTTTTTACTTTTCTTGATAAATGCTGTGTTGGACAAATAACGTCCTTTTTTGGTTGAAAAAGTGCAATGAGTTAGGAAACTACTCGCTAGAAGATATTTTCTCAAAGGACACATGGAAGATATTTTCACATGGGACACACTAGAATATGTACTCCATTAAGTTGGGGTTTTCCTATTATATATTCAATTCAATTTTAAATATTATGGATTGGTAACAAATTTTAGATGACTTTAGAAAAATGATTTTTTTGATATTATTTACATCTAAATGTGAAAGCCAATAGTTTATCATCAATAAACAATTAGTTGTTCTATTATGGAGAAAAAAAATATAAAATATTGAATATAGATCATTGTTATAGTAAGTACTTAACAATGACATCCTTTTTCGGTTATGGATAGCAATGGGCGGGCCAAAATCCAACCCAAATTCATCTCATTTTCGAATGGTGCGGATTTGATGTGACTTAATGGGGTATAGATAGTAATATGGGACATGATTTTTAAAATTCGAAAGATTTGGGCGGAAGATGGGTTTTACCATATTTGATCCAAAATACACATTCAATAACGATAGATATATTATATATAATTTATTTTATATTGTTGTTGAATTAAGAATCCAAATAATTTACGATTCTCACTTCTTAGTTTCCTAAAGTCTCTTCTCTAGTCATCTCATTATTCTCATCTCTACTTCTATTATCCGCTTCTTCTAGAAATAAATGAATGAGAAAAGGAAAAACTTATTTAGTTCAAAGAAGCCACAAGAAGGCCTTAAGTTTATGTTTGTTGTTTCTATTTTAACTTGACTAGATTGTTGGAACTTAGAATGGGATTATGGGAACTAAAACTACAAGTGTAATTATAATTTTCACATAATTTTTACCAATTAAAAAGTTTGGAA
>JACGDI010003156.1:129496-152484 GCA_014898725.1 Jacaranda copaia
GGAATACGAACTACTCACCACTAATTACAAATCATGTCTTTAAAGTAAGAATTTATTTTTGTTGGATTCGATACCTATCAAATTTTGGCGTCGTTGCTGGGGATTGGTGTCAAACAATATTATTTCTTTTAGTACCTCGATCTTTTTGTAGAGCTGAAAAACAATGACTCATGAAAGAACTTTAAGGAAGTTAGTTGAACTAGATTTGACTCAACAACCACTTTGTATTGATATCCAGAGTTGGAAACACCTTTTGAGTTAAAATCTGGGTTAATCCATCTACTACCCATTTTTCATGGTTTGGATAATGAAGATCCCCATAAGCATTTAAAGGCACTTCATGTAGTGTGCTTGAATATGAAACCCCAAGGAGTGTCTGAAGAGCAAGTCAAGTTGTGAGCTTTTTCATTTTCCCTAATAGATAAATCTAAGGATTGAATTGGTTGTTTTATCTACTCCCTAACTCTATCATTACATGGACGAAAATGGCAAGATTGTTTCTTGAGAAATTTTTCCCTACACCACGCGCTATTAGTTTTAGAAAATAGATAAGTAGGATAAGACAGAGAGACGCAGAGAGTCTTCATGAATATTGGGAAAGGTTTAAACAACTTTGTGCAAACTCCCCACAACATGGTATTACTGAGCGACTTCTCATTCAGTACTTTTATGAAGGACTTTCACCAATAGAAAGAAGGATGATAGATGCAACAAGTCAAGGAGCCATAGTGAACAAAACTCCAAGTGAAGCTAGATAATTAATCTCTATCATGGCTACCAACTTCCAATAATTTGGATACTCTTAGGACCCTCCTAAAAAAGTCAATGAGGTAAGTTATTCATCTCTTGAGCATCAAATTTCCACTTTGATTTCTCTTGTTTAGCAACTGGTTGTAGGAAATAAGCAACAAATCAAGACTTGTGGGTTTTGTACTGACATTGGTCATCCTATGGATATGTGTCCTATGCTCCAAGAGGATTCATACGAACAAGTCAATGCAGTAGGAGAATTGCTTGGACCACTACAAACAAAGTACGATCCCCACTCAATCACCTACAACCCAAGATGGAGGGATCATCTGAATTTTAATTACAGAGAGAGATCGCAAAACTACTAAAACTTCCAACAAAAACTACCCCTCCACGGCAACCATTCTCTTCAAATACAAGTATGTCTCTCAAAGAGATTGTTAAATCACCTGGGACTAACACTTAGCAACTTCAACAGGAAATGCAAACAAGCATTCAAAAGATGGAGAACTAAATGAGTCAACTAACCACCTCAATGACTAAGATGGAATCCAAAGAAAAGCTGCCCTCTCAGACAGTTGTCAATCCTAAGTAGAACGTCAGCATGATTACTTTGAGGAATGGTAAGGAGCTGAAGGAACCCAGCAAGAAGACACGAGAAAAAACCATTGTGGAAGAAGTGAAAAGAGAGATTGTCATGGCCCAGGATTCGGTTGAACATTCACATAAATCTAATAGTAAGGTGACAAGCTCATTGGTTATACACCTTCCCTTCCTTGAAAGGTTTGCTAAATCTAAAAGGCATGAAGAAAAAAAGGAGATTCTTGAAACTTTTGCAAAGTTGAGGTAAATACCCCATTACTTGATGCAATAAGGCAAGTACCTCGATATGCCAAATCTCTTAAGGAATTGTGCACAAACAAAAGAAAATTAAAGGAAAATAAAAGAATAAGGATAGGGAAAAATGTCTCAGTAGTGATACAAAGGAAATTACCACCTAAAAATGCAAGGACCCTAGTATGTTTACTATCCCTTGCAGAATTGGCAATGTTGGAATTGAAAAGGCAATGTGTGATCTTGGTGCTTCAATAAATGTCATGCTTCTTTCTGTCTACTCTTACTTAAAAATTGGTCCTTTGAAAGAAATAGGAGTAGTTATTCAATTTGTTGATTGGTCTATTGTATATCCTGATGGAGTTCTAGAGGATGTGTTAGTATAAGTTAATGAATTGATTTTTCTTACTGATTTTTATGTACTTAACATGTTTGAAGATAACTCTCTTAATTTGTCTCAAATATTGTTGGGAAGACCTTTCCTTAGAACCTCTAGGACGACAATTGGTGTGCATGATGGTGCACTTACTATGGAGTTTGATGGTGATGTGAGTAAATTCAATATCTATGATGCCATGGAATATTCTAATGATGAGTCTTGTGTTTTTTTTTATGGATATTATTGATACTTAGACTCACGAAACCTTTAATTTGAATGGTGATGATAATTTTGTGACGTGAGGAATAGCTACATCTAGCTAAAGACATTAAAGAGAGGCGCTTTTGGGGAGGCAACTCAAACTTTCAATTTGTCGTTCATTTTTCTTATTAAAAAAAATATTTTGCTAGCATTTTTAATTAATATTATTATTTTTGATGCAGGAGACGTTTTAAATTAGCCAATGGGCATAGTTGCTTCAAACAGAAAAGCTTTTCAAACTACTCATGCCCACACCTTATTCAAAGACCTTTTCTGGCACTATTTGAATTAGTTGATAGAAAACCTCTTCAAACTACCTGTGCCCATGCATTGTTCTAGGACCTCTTCTGGTAGGTTTGAATTAGTTGACAAAAGATCTCTTCAAATTACCTGTACGAACGTCTTGTTTAAGGACCTCTTCTGGCACCATTTGAACTATTTGATACAAAAGTTCTTCAATCTACATGTGTTCACCCTTTATTTCACCACCTCTTCTACCACCAATCGTTACCTCCAAACATCACAACCATCAACACCACTGTAACACCACCTACCACCATCTCCAACACTATTTTTTCGTCGCCAACCCCCATATCCAAACACCACCATCGCTGTTAACCGCTGTTGTGAATTAAATCTAATACTCACACCTCAGTTCCACCCAGTCCTTAAAGCTATGCAGGCTTTGTCTCCTCAGGGGAGTCCCTTTTCCACCTCTCTTATGCATTTATATTCTTATTTTGAAATATTGGGGCCAATGATAGGCTTAAGTGTGGGGGAGGAAAATTTGTTGGATACGTGATTTTATTTTGCTTCAAAAGTGTATGAAATGGCTCTTAATTCTTCTTGTTTGCTTACAAAGTGTGCTTTAGTTCTTGATTTGTTTTTCTCATTGACCTTTTGCCTCTTTTTGATGCTTATCCCTAAGGTAACACTAATTAATTGGGTTGAATTAGAACATATTGTAAGAATGGCATAAGTAGTTGAGTTCTTGTTTATTACGCTTTGACTTGTTACCTTGTTGCTTGATTTTGATGAAAAATGTATGAGGGAATTAATGCATATCACCCTAATAATTGTCATGCATAGCGAGCAAACTTTTCTAGAACTTGTCTTGATAAACATATTTGAGTTGAATAGTTGAGTTGAATGTACTAAGACAATGAAGGCGATTGGGTTTGACCATTTAACCCCTCTCTAAAAAACGAAAAAAAAAGGGTTTGATTACTCCACTAATCACTAAAATAAAGTGATTATGATTAGGAATAATAACCATCTAGGTTTGTGGCTGGCTGAGTAATCGGGTGCATTCATCACCAATGTTTATATTCGCGTAAAACGGTCGAATGACATTATAGACAAATTGTGGCTAGTTGAGTAACTAGGTGTATTCATTATCAATGTTTGTATTCACGTAAAAAGGTTTGTCCACGTGCTGAATTTAATGCCAAAAAAACATGGAGATCGAATAAGGTTTTTCCCTTTCATCCTTTATGTTTTCTTGCACTCGATTTTCTATTTCTCCATGAATATGTAATATCGTTGCATTTTTTTATAGTTGTCCTTCTATGTCTTGACTTGAAATGAACTTAATGAAAAAGTGTTAAAATCCCTTTTACATTTCAAGTTTGAAGAGATTGCTAGGGTGACAGGTTGTTTGTGTGATTTAAAAGTCTTTCTATGAAGTGCATGTTCTTACATATGTCTTGATTCGGCCCTCCAAAATGCAAAAATTTGAACTATTTGGGGACAAGTTAAGAAATAAGTAGAAAGGATTGTGAGAAAGGTTGATAAATTGGGATTGTCTAAGTGTGGGGGAATTTGTTAAGTTATATTTTTGTCATTTAATTCTTATAATATTTCCTTATGATTACTAGTAAAAATGCTTAATTATTGGATTTTAACTTTCATTTTATATTTTATGAAGCAAATTGAATATTCAAGCTAAATGCAGTTGAAAATTGAGTATTTGACATGTTTGGAGCAAAAATTGCATTATCGAGGAGACGAGAAATGGAACAAGGAAACAATTCAAGTGTGGACATGTTTTACTTCCCAAGACTTTATGCAAATTTAATTCAGAAGCATTCAGCTTCTTTTGGCAGCTGTACATTTTTGGGATATTGCAATTTATATTTCTTTAATTAGGAGGTAAAACTCTTATTAGTTTTTTAGTTGCATTAGGAGTATTAGGCTATTTATATGGAATCTTTCATAGGAAGCCTTTTCATTCTTTCATTCAGCATATTTATTTTCCTACATTTTTCTCTCAAACATGAGTTACTAAACTCTTCTTTTAGCATAAGAGATTATCGAAGTTTGGATTCTTCAGTATTTGTGAGATCTAAATAATTTTATTCGTATTTCTTATTTCTTGAGTATTTATCTATCTTCTGTTGTCATTACGAATATTCAGGTTTACTGAATTTAGAGCTCAAATTTGATAACTTAAAATATTTGTTCTGTCAATTAGAACATTAAATCCATAACTGTTTAATTGTTCTAATACTTGCGGCAAATAACATAGTTATGTGTGTTGATATGCACGATTTATATTATGTGGATAAATAATCTAGTCTAAATGAATCCCGCTTGCATGTGTTTGTTGGCTAGGGATGGGTCTCTCTAATTTTTAATGCTATTGATAAATTACATCATAGGAACATCTCTTTAGGATTGTTTATTGACAAAGAAAATAACTAACGAGTTTCACTTAGTTATCAAAATAGTAAGGAGAGATTGGTTATCATGACATCCGAGTAACTATAATCAGTCTATTCAAGAAAAAGAGGAATTCATCCTTGCATTAATGATCTGATCTATGAACAAAATTGAGATTGTACCTTAAGCTAGATTTCATTCTCATTGATTTCTTATTTTATTTGTGATTTATTTTACTTTTAAAATTCTAGGTTTTTGTTTTCATAAAAATCCCTCCCTCCTTTTTATTTTATTTAGTAAACTTGAAAGAAATAAAATTCACCAGTTTCTGTGGAATACGACCCTACTCACCATTGATTACAAATTATATCTTTAGAGTATGAATTTATTTTTGTTGGATTTGACACCCATTAAATATAAATCAATGTTATAGTTAGTACTTAATAGTGACATCCTTTTCTAGTTATGGATAGCAATGGGCGGGCTAAAATCCAACCCAAATTCATCTCATTTTTGAATGGTGCAAAGTTGGGGTGATTTAATTGGGTATGGATCGAAATATGAGACATGATTTTCAAAATTCGAAAGAGTTGGGGCGGAATATGGGTTTTACCTAATCCACCCCAAAATATACATAAAATAACGATAGATATATTATATATAATTTATTTTATATCGTTGTTGAATTAAGAATCCAAATAATTTACGGTTCTCACTTCTTAGTTTCTTAAAGTTTCTTCTCTACTCACCTCATTGTTCTCATCTCTACTTCTATTATCCGCTTCTTCTAAAAATGAATGAACGAGAAAAGAAAAAACTTATTTAATTTAGAGAAGCCAAAATGAAGGCCTTAAGTTTATGCTTGTTGTTTCTATTTTAACTTGACTAGATTGTTGGAACTTAGAATGGGATTATGGTGAATTAAAACTGCAAATGTTATTATAATTTCAAAAATTTGTTGAATTATCCAAACTCTTGATTTTAAAGCACTTTCTGAAACCCCAAGAAAACATATATTGCGTTGATGAAAGAAAAAATACTGTCAACTTCTGTTTTATTTGATCATATGTCCTGTGTGTTTTTTTCTTAAAAATTTTGACTTTTTTTCCAGATTGACAAATTTAACCCACCAACCCAATAGAATGAGATTGGGGGTGGGATGGGGTGTGCAGTGAAATGAGGTTTGATGGGATAGGTATGAGTTGATTCAAATTTGCCCTATTACTAAGCCTATTTCTAGTTCTTTTTGGGAAATATTTTTCCTTTTTTTTTTAATACACACACATCAAAGATTCATAAAATTTAAATTATATTTATGTGTGAAAGTGATATCATGAGGCAATTGATATTGGGCCCCATTTTTAGATAAGCCCATTATTTCGCTATCTTCATAAATCAAAACTCCTCATGTGCATAACATTTTTTATAGAGTTTTTAGTTGTTAGATGACACATAGAAGGTGTTTGGCTAAATTTATTTTAAACATCTTATAAGCTCCTATATCTTGTAAAATGTTTTTGGAGTTTACAAGATGTTAGATTTTATTTTTAAAATAAGTTGTTGAAATGTTTGGATAAAATAAGATCTTGGAGCTTATAAAATATTGATAATGGTAATTTTGTAATTAAAATGATTAAAAATGAAAAAGATTGTTAAAATCTTCAAAATAAGTTAAGGCCACCTTACTTGTTTAAAAAAAACTTATAAGTTCATAACATCTTAATTTAGAATCATATAAGCTTTTTTTTTAAAAAAAATTACTAAACATTTTTTATCAATTTATAAACTTTTAAACATCTTATAAAATATGTTGATGAGCTTATAAGCTCATCCAAACACCCTTATAGTTATAACAATATTTGCTGTAAAGCCACTTACATATTATCTATGGGCACGTTTGTACCTATGGATGGGGTTTGATAGATTAACACATCAAACCCCATCAAATGATTAGCATCAATAATTTAAAGCCAAAATAGATTATAAGTCCGGTTTACAATTCTTATAATATTTGATAAATAATCTCTCCTTGAGTTAAGATTATCTAATTTTGGCCACCAAATATAATATTATTTTATTTTTAATAGTATAATGTTACTAGTCACTACAGCATAAAAATTTTATCAATTTTGTCCATTTAGCCAAACGAGGCTTAAACGGACAACATAGTTTTTAATTATGCGTTGTTTAAATATGGGTGGCCCAAATTGAGACATAAATCCAACTTCCAAATAAAGTATTTCAGTTTCCAAGTTTGGGCCAGAGAATAGTTATATATATCGTGGCAACTATTATTTATTATTTACTTATTAAATTACAATTACTTATTATTTATTAATGAGGTTATAATTAAATGTATTACTGGTTATCAAAAGTTTTAATTATATATGTCTAGACCATTAAATTAAATATATGTTTCGACCTGAAACTTTTTAAAAAGCTCTAAATAAACCAGACCCTTTATTAAATTTAAACTTCAAAATTAATATTTTATATTTGTTGTACAATTCATTGATATGGATATTTTATAATTTCATGATTTTATTTTATCCTCAACACTTCAAATTTTATTTTAAAATAAACTTAATGTCTTGATTTTATTTTTGTTTTAATAAAAAACATATATTACATCTTTTATTTGATTCATTCTTAGTTAAAGAAACTGTGCTATTTTTATTTTTTTTTTAAGATAAACAAATGGTGAGCATGACATAGTTGTGGTTAAATATGAATTCCACTTTTTGCATTAATGAAAATAAAATTGTTTGCAAAAATGTTAAAAAAATATTTAACAACAATGTTTATGGAATTATTATTTAACAGTAATATTATAAAATTGTTATTATATCACCCCAACCATGTTAGATTCTTTCATGGCAAAGGTATGGCCACAATTTTATTTTAAAGTTACTCCTTTATCATGGTAATTATAATAATTGAAGTACGTTTGGAGTTTTTAAGAAAATATTATTAGAAAAGTACTTTTTATTTTTTATTTTGAAAATAATGAAAGAAATGGTGAATCTATAATATATACATTTAAACAGTTGCTCAACATTAATAACTTATAAACCTTTTAAAAACATATATAATTAAATGCAACCATATGTCAATTAATATTTTTTGAATTTTATTGTACAGTTTCAACAAATATTGACACCTTTAGTTCAATTACTCTCAATTATTCTCAATACCAACTAGCATTATTTAAAAAATATATAATAGTAAACATGGTATAAAAGAATTGCGACTTATTTTATGGAACAAAAAATAGAATAGACGAAGGCTATTTTTTAGATAATAAAGTTGGCATTATTTTTATTTTTTTGAAACAAATATGTTCAATTCAAAAAGAAAATGCCATTTTTTTAATAATAAACTTGCATTATTTTTATTATTATTATTTTTTTAAAATAAGGAGGTTCAATTTGTCTAATTTTGTAGCCTAACTCAAAATTCTTCACAACTATACAAACTCGGATTGATTGAGGAATGTTGAAATTATAAATTCCTTGTGGGAACAAAGACAAATTTTAATATAACAATGAGAGAAAAATATAAGTTGGAACAGACAAAAAAAAACCTTCTGTTAAGTTGTAAAAGTCAGCCTCTCCAATTGGTTCTTCACTGGGTTGAAATTCAGAGCATCTTGGTCCATCACAAGTATTGGTCTCATTTGGAAATTTCAAAATATTTTACCAAATTAACTAAAGTAATTCTATGTTGATAAATATTCAGTAGTATTAGTCATTCCTATTATGTGAGAGATTTTGAGTACGAATCTGAATGAGTTTTTTTTACACGTTATGTGTGTATTTGATGGTGGAGTTCTTAGTTCTATTTACTTGATTTGATAATTAAATTTTATTAACTTATTGTAAAAATAATTTTCGTCATTAATGTTCTCTTAAAAAAAAGAAAAAAAGATTTCTATATATATTGCCAAATGATGACAATTAGGGAAGACATAATTAGTCAAACCATGTGGTCTTTAAATTTTCCCTGGGTTTAGGATCCTTTTTTTAGCACATGTAAACTGCTTTGGTATTTCTAAATCCAGCCCATTGTTTGGCGGTCTATGTTATCCCATTTTGATTATTAGATTTTCATCATTAGCTCTCTTGAATGTCTTTAATTTGTGAAAATAAGATTTATAAGAAGAAAATTTGATATTGAATTGAGGGACTGGTGGGCCATCGCCTCGTCTCAAATTTATACACATATATTTTAATTGAAATTTAAAATTTTATCCTTTAAAAAATAATAAAATTATTTTTCATATTTTGTTAAAATTTAATCTTATCGTACTTAAAATTCCTGACTCGTTCTTGATTGACGTGAATAATTATGATTGTATTTTTTAAATGTAAAACAAATGGTCTAGCACAAATCCTATTTAAATATTATGTCCTAAAAAATAACTTTTCGATAAAATACTTACATGATAAATTTAATTATGTGATCACAAATTGAAGCTTGATTAATAAGTGGAAAAAAGGAATCACGGGGTGGATTTTTTATTTTTTTATTTTTTTATATATGTTAAACAAATGTTGATCTCTTAGTTTGTGTAACCATTTTGACCACTTCAATTTTTTGTAAAGGGCCAAACTATTGTTGATTTATTCCCTCTTTTTTGCTTTTTCTATTGAATAAACTCAATTGCCTTGATTTTTTCTAACCATTTTTGGCATATATTCTCTATTATTGGTGGTTCAACAATCTATGTATTGACTGATCAAAAAATTGTCAGTATCCGAATGTTCGAGAATGAAATGGCAACAACAACCTCATAACAAGTTTGACAAGGCAATTACACTGCAAATTTTGAAAAGGTCTTATCTTGAAATTGGAAGGTTTTGGTTAGTCATTTTTGCCCCATATGTTAGTTCAATTCTTAAAATCAAATCACTTGAAAAATAAGAATCCTATTCAAATTTAATTTTCAAGTAGCCAAAGTTAAATTCAATAATTTTTTCTTTGGAAAGGTTCTCTCCTTTGCAATTATTTATTAATCTATTATAAATCAAAATATCAAATTTTATTTACTTTCAAACATATTCACTATATATGTCAAGTCAGTAAGATTTTGACACCAACTAATTCAAATAATTTAATTTGCTTATGCAGCCTTGTCAACTTCAGTAATTAATTATAAATATGAACGACCTCAATTCATCCTCTCATCTAACAGAATTTCTCTTACACCGATTTACCTCCTAAAAACCTTTTGGTGCACTTCAATTTCATTAAGTTTTCAAAAATTTAATCTAGATCTTTCCACTTCGACTTTCATGACTCCTCTGTTAGCTGAACATCTACCACTATTCAAATTTTATTGCCTCAAAAAACAAAAAAAAAAAGAGAAAAAGAAAAATAAAAAGATTCTTTCCATCTTGCTAACACATGCCACACCATCCAAAGTGTGAATCTCTTAAACGAATATTTCGAATTCCACTATTTCAATATTATTTATGACTCTACGAGTAAAATCATTACTTAAGGACAAAGCACTCCTCGATTTGAATTCAAGGGAATTAAAATTATCGTTCATAAAGCAAACATGCATTGCCATCCCTATTTTTATTATGATAATAATACTTCTTTGTGTGACCTTTTACAACAATTATAGTACACACTCTCCTTTTTATAACTTTCGAGCTTGACTTGTTATTTCTTCATGTAACCTTTTATGACAATTAGTGATGTTGGCATACTTAATATATGTGTGCTAAATTTTATAGTGTAAAGCAAATAAAATATTTATTTATTTTTATATAGTACAATATTTTTAATAAGTTTAATGTACTTATTTAAATTTTTAGGATAAATCAAAAGAAAATGTTTAGATAAAGTAAAATAATTAAAGAAAAAAAAAGTAACTAGAGAGGAAAGAAAAGCAAATAGAGAGAAGAAAGAAACTGCCTTGTTATCATCTTTTAAAGTTGGATTAATTTTATCAACTCATCTAATAATTATGCTTTAGAAATAACTTTGTGAATAAAGTCTTTCGAGTTAAAATTTTTCAACTTTGCCCACAACCTCAATAAATAACCTTTTGAATCACCATCGGTACAAAGTTGAACTGTGCTGGTAGGATGTGATTTCAAATCTTAGTAATATGAATTCTTCATATTGTGTTGGCTTCGTTTAATTTTCATTTAATGTTACTGCTGAGCCTTGTTAAATCAAGAGATCACTCATCTTCATTTCGCCACAAATAAAATTCCCTTTCCCCACCAAATTATTGAATCTAACTTACAATCCCACTCCAAATCAAATATGCTTATTAGCCACATACCAAAATCTGTTAATATTTGAAATTTAATTTATCAAAAATTCATAAATTGCAACAACAGATTTAATGATAAGAGTAAATCTAACGGATAGAAAAAAATGAGAGAGAGAGAGAGAGAGAGAGAGAGAGAGAGCTAGTTTACATGGTTTAACAAAATTTGTCTATATTCATAAAACTTTTTTTCTTCCAACATGAGATGAATTTATTAGTATAAGATATTGATAAGGTTGAAAGTCGTATAAAGTAAAAAGAGTGGTGTTTGGGCTAACTCAATCAGAGAGGTCGATTGATCCAACAATAGTATTTTTCGATATCTAAAATTTGCAATGAATAGCAAACGTTAAATTAGCCGAGGTACCCCCGGCAACGGCACTGCGACACTCAAATTAGTTCTGATCGAAATAAGATAATCGAACAGAAGAGTAAGAACATATAGTATATTTGGCATTACCTAGAGTGTGATTGGAAGTGAGGTATTTATAACCTTCTCCTAGTGGATAATATGTCTAAGATGTCCCTATCAAATGTAGACGGCTCTTATCCTTGTCTAGGGATTATTGGTCATTTTCAATTTTGATACTATTTCAAGTAGCATTATCTTCTATTTTCCAAGGTAAACAACACGTTGGGTAGGTGCCTCCCTACCAAAATTGGTGGCAGAGTTGGTGGCAGAGACTATATCGAGTGACATGCACCATTAATGTAGAGGCATGCTACTTGTCAGAACATTAAATGTGACAAGGATTTGAGTCAGCACCGGAGTGAGCACTTTAGTTGATAATCATCAAACAGATAAGGTGGTCAATCAGAGGGATGGTTAAATGGATGAAACAACTTGAAGCCTCCCATTAGATGTAGTCGAGGGCTATTCATTCAACCAGACAACTATGGTTTAGTGATCCAACCCAGCTAAGTTCAGAAGCGACGTTGGGCAGTGCATGTTAAATAGGCCTAGAGGCTTTCTCTGAGATTGATAGCTTGTTGGGCTATCCTATATCATGAGTTCTTCCCTTACTTGCGGCCTAATCAAGCTTGTTGACGAAAAGGAGTAAGGAGTAGATAACTGAACGGTGGTTATAGCAGTTTTACAATGGTTACGCATATTCAACCAGGGTTCTGGACTTTTAACTAGGGTTTTTGAACAATCGACTAGGATTTTTAAATTCTCAATCAGGATTTCTAATGGTTTTGCACATTTAATGCACCAGTTATATTGTAGAATACGAAGTGCCAAGGGGCGGCAATGCAATTATTACTGCTACTTGGATTTTCACATCCAAATACCTATAAATATGGGGAGTAGAGACACCTATTTTACACTTTTGCTGAAATCTATTTTGGTCGAGTTTTTGCTTTTCAAGGTCTCTAAATTCTTTTTGCACTTAGAGTTTTCAAGGTATCCACTTTAAGTTTTTCTACCCGTTTGTGCTTTTCTTCATTTTTCTTTGTGAAATGTCTAATGCTTCAAATTGTGAGAACACTAAGTTTGAGGGTGTATCGTTTCAGCAAAAAATTAGGGTTGAAAATACGTCTGAAAGCACACGTGAGAGTAGTTCTGATACTTCATCAAGCAATAGCTCGACCTCGAGCAACTTGAGCACAGAGAGTGCTGCTTCTGGGGGTAAGGCTGGCCCAAGTGAGGTGCCTACATCATGCAGTCGATTATTCATACCAGACCATTATAGCAAAATAGTCTCTAAAATATCCCCGGCTGACCTAGTGCAAATTAGGAAGATGTTCCACATTCTAAATGAGTATGAGCTTTTGGTGACTGGGGCTCGAGATAGGATGCATCAACCTCCTAGGGGATGCATAATGGTGTTCGAGAAGGGGTTGAAGTGTAGCCTTAAGTTTTCTTTAGCCTAAGCCATAGTTAACCTCCTTGTGGGCCTAGAGGTCTGCATAACCCAATTTCGTCCCAACTATTTGCTATTATTTACAGCCTTTGCTACGCTAATGCACATGTTTAGCCAACAAGCCTCCTTTGCCGACTTTTCAAACTTGTTTCATTTATCAATGTCCTAAAAGTTGGGTAGTACAGAAGAGTTCGACTCCTATTATCTAACGACCCACTAGTGTCAAAAGTACCTAGTAGCCCCTTTCTCCTTGTACGGCCAAAAGTGGAAAAAATACTTTTTTATGTTTGAGGACCTGGAGATTTGAATATTCTAAGGGGGTGGTAGAGGGGGTATATGGAAATGCTAGGGAATCAAACACTTAGTTGGCCTAACACCTTTATTCAGAACCTGGTTGACTTTGGGCATATGGAGACCTCAATTTTGACTAAAGAGATGTGTCTGGTGTTGGTTGGCCTATTACTAGCTAAGCTCAACTTGCCCGCGGGCGATTGGCTAGGTAGAGATCTTCATCGATTATGTTAATTATAAATTTCTTTCTTTCTACTCAATTCTGATGATTTTTTATTATACTTTGTTGACAGATCAAGAAGAGATAATGGCTAACAGTTAAGTAGAAACTATAGTAAGAGCATAAAGAAATGAAGAGCACCGTCGAGCAGCTGCTCTATAAAAAGCCCTCACAATAAAACCAACCCCTTCGATTCGCTTAACAACTACCCATGTCGTGCCCTAAATCAAACAGGCGCTCGAGCCCCAACCAGAGGAATGTGTTCAAAATAGCCTTTTGAGTCGCGGTAAAAGATAGATGATGGAGCAAGAAAGCTCGATGCCCAAGAAGACGGTGGGCGATAAGAGAAAACAAAAGGCGATGATAGGCTACGACTTGTTTGACAAGTGTGGTGAAGGGATGTTGTTTCAACTTCCTCACTAGAATCACCCTATTTTGGACTTGATCCCACCATAGAGGTAACTCATTTAACCTTTATCCTTCAAGGGTGGATGACGGGCAGTGACGCTCTTAAGTGGATGATAACTGGGCTTTTCTCCACCGATCAATAGAAACTAATGAACGTGAGGCAAGTTGGGGCTCTAGAGCTCTAGCCTACCATTGTAATCTGGTGAGTGTGAGGTTGACTGTTTCTCATTGAATTCTTATTTCACAAAGTTGTATTGCTCACTGATGCTCTGTATTTCACATGGGCCAGTTAGGATATAATCTTTACTGCCGGTAATAGTTGGTCTTGGCTGATCAAGAGAAGTTGTAAAGAGAGGGGATGTAGAGACCCTCAAGGTTTAGCTTGAGTCTTTCCAGCTTCTGGTCAACCAGCTGATGAAGAAGATGGCCGACTTCAAGGAACAGCTAAATTCTACAGATCAGCAACTTGTGCAGACAGTCAAGGAGAGGAGTCGAATGGACTCTATAGTGAAAAAGGCTCACTTGGACTCGTAAGTGAGCTACTCCTCTAGTCAAGCAACTGGTTGCGCAGATGTGCTTGAGAAGGCTCAGGAGGCCTTTGCTCGATAGCTCCCCACCTTGCAGCAGGAGGCAGTAGAATAGTTCATATTGAGATTGACCTTTTAGGACACGAGTGTAATTATATCAATCGATGATGCTCGCGATGTGTTCCACAAGACAGTAAAGCAGCTTGAGTATCTGGGCTATGCTTTCTAGGCCAAAGATAAGCACAAAATAAGCTTTGCTATTGATGATAAGCTACAGCCTTACCCCAAATTCGAGGAGGGTGGGGTCAATGGGGCTAGGGAGAAGAAGAGTGCAACAAATTCCCCCATTAAGCCAATGACTGAAGCCTAACAGAAACAGACAAAGGCCGAGGCTAGGCTGAACGAGTTGGTGAACAAATTTTCCTTCACCGAGGACCTAGACATGCAACTGAGGGAGGAGCAGATCGATGTCGTACAGTACATGTTGTGCTCAACTAACTTCATGAGCGACATCGTGGGGCCTTCTTGATCACCTCAAGCCATTCAGCCGCTTGCATCTACTTTGTCGGAGCCTAATCAAGACTAGTCGGAGGTTGACCAAGTAAGGTCAAGCCAGACTTGATACCCCAATTTTATGCTACTTTTTTGATGTTATTTCTTTGTTCTTGCTTTTTGTTTTGTTTTTGGTTTTTTTGTAATAGAGATGTCACTATAATGACTATTTAATGAATGAAAAATCTTTTTCCATATCTTTGTTGTCGAATGAAATGAATTTCATGTTTCTTGTCGAATGCAATTTTACTATCGTGATTGTATAGGTGAATAGTTGACAACCATGTTAGTTTTCATCAATTTTTATGAGTGTTGAGAGATATGCAAGGCCTTGCCAAAGCGCGCTAAACTTTACAGTCAATTTTCATTATTTTACGATTTACTTGTTGATCGACTACTAGGTCAATTATTTAGTTTAGGCTAAAAAGCCTTACGTTTGTAGCATGTAGCTATTTAGAATCGATGGCGTAGTTAATTTAGAACTTTTGTTTGGCAACATGAAGCTACTTTTGCGTTAACTGTGGAGTTAACTCAAAATTTGGTTGGGCAGCATGAAGTTGTGTCTTTGTCAACTATAGGGTCAACACAAGACTTGAGTGGTGGCGTGAAGCTACTTATTAGTCAATTATGGGGTCAACTTAAATTTTAGATTAGTGCAAAGTAGATACAGTTGTGGTAATGCAAATAAACGGTGGCAGTGTTGCTGGAATTTTATTCATATCACAGAATATAAGGATGATTACAATACAATTTCAAATGTAAAATTTCCTCAAGTTGATGGCATTCCATGGGAGAGAGAGTTCAACCCCATCCATATTAGCAAGTCTACATGCTTTATGCTTTGACACTTTTACAACGGTATAAGGTCTTTCCCATTTTGGGTCGAGCTTGCTAACATTCTTAGATACTTTTACCTTTTTGAGAATGAGGTCTCTGACCTTAAAACGGCACAGCTTGACCCCTTTGTTATAGTTCTCATTCATCCTCGACCTGTAGCTCTATAAAGTATTGTAAGCTTCTTGTCTGCGCTAATTGATAGTCTCAAGGTCAGGCTTTCTTTCTGATGTGTTTATGAGCCAGTGGAAGTGAATGACTCAAGCTATGTGTTGAATAAGTTCTGAGGGGATGACTGCCTCAAACCTATAGACTAAACTTTAAGGGCTATAACCTGTGGCTATTCGGAGAGTTATCCTATATGCCTACAACACTTCTGGGAGGTCATCCGCCCAACTCAAGCCAGTATCTTGTATCCTAGCTTTCAAATAGTTGGGGATTGTTCTATTTGTTACCTTCATCTAGCCATTCAATTGAAGATTACCCACTGAAGTAAAGTGCTAAGTGATTTCTAAGGCTTCACACCAACCCCTGGTACTTTTGCTCTGGAACTGAGTCCTATTATCTAAAATAAGGACCTTAGGTATGCCAAAATGATAAATGATGTTCTTTCAAATGAAACTCTTGATGGTTGCATCTATTATCTTTAGAATTGCCACGGCCTCAACCCATTTGGTAAAATATTCAACCGCCACGATTATGAATTTTCACTAACCTATTAACTTCGGCAGCGAACCCAAAATGTCAATCCCCCACTGGTCGAATGGCTAAAAAATTTGGACATTGACCATAAGCATGGTGGGTTAATGCAGCAGGTTTGAATGGACTTGGCATAATGTACATGTTCTAGCAAAGTCAATTGAATCTTTCAATAATGTTGGCCAAAAGTATTCGTAACTGATTTTTTTGTGTATAAGGGATCTCTCCCTAGAATGGTTGCCACACATGACTGTGTGGACATCTTGCAATATGTCAAGAGCCTGGTTGGGATCCAAGCACCTCAGGGGGGGTCCAGAGATCGACCTCTTATACAATTGGCCATGCTTGTCGAGCGCAAACTTGGCAACTTATCCTTGAAGGTGTTGAGCCTCATTCCTATCTTCGGGGATTACGCCATGACTCAAGTAGAGTTTGATTGGGTCCTTCCATGAAGGAACTATCTCCTTGATGCTTCTTACCAGATTCTCCTCAAATGGGCTAATCGATGGCCTATCGGAGATCAAAAATGTTATTTTCATGTCTCTTGTGCCCTTGGTTGAGCTAGCAAATTTCGATAGGGCATCCCCAAGCTCATTCTCAAATCGAGGTACCTGATTGAGGGTGAACCTTTTAAATGACTATTGCAATTTTCTAACCTCCGCCAAGTACCAACTTATCGTAGAATCCTTAGCTTCAAAATTTTTCTCAACCTGTTCTGCCATCAACTATGAGTCTATAATCGCAACCAAGTGATCAACACCCCAATCGAGTGCCATGCTCATTCCAATGAGAAAAGCCTCATATTTTGCCTCATTATTAGTGACAACATAGTCAAGTTTTATTGCAAAATCGTATTTCTCTGCTGCTGGGGAATGGAGAGCCACTCATACTCCCCCTCCAGATGTGGTTAATGATCTATCGATGTACAAAGTCTAAATGAGAGGGGTTTCAAAATTCTTCTCTAGCAGGTCAACTCACTCAGTGATAAAGTCCGCCAAAATCTGTGCTCTGATGGTTGTTCTCAACTGGAAGGTAATGTCAAATTCTCCCAATTTGATGGCCCATTTGGTCAACCTCCCAGATATATCTAGCTTTGATAACACTTACTTCAATGACTAGTTGGTCAACACTACAATGGCATGAGACCAGAAGTATGGACAAGTGCCAAGGTAAATTTCTCGATCTCCAAGTAATTATGCTCCGATCCTTAGAGTGACTTACTGCAATAATAGACTAGTCGATGGCTGCAATCTCTGGTCAAGACCAAGATTGAGTTGATCAATACTTCAGAGACAGCCAAGTATATCTGAAGTACCTCTCCCAGTTTAGGTTTTGCAAGCATAGGGGGCGAAGACAAATACTACTTCAACTTAACCAGCGGTTGATCATATTGTTCACTCCACTAGAAACCAACTTGTTAGCATTTTTGAGAATTTTGAAGAAAGGTAAACTTTTGTTTGTCAATTTTGCGATAAATCTGCATAAAGTGATAATCCTTTCGACCAGCCTCTATATGTCTCTGATCGTTCGAGGAGGAGCGATGCTGAGAATGGCCTAAATCTTCTATGAATTGACCTCAATGCCTCGTTGACTGACCATGTAACCCAGAAATTTACCTCCTTGAACCCCAAATGTACACTTGTTCAAATTTAGCTTTAGATCAAACGCTCTCAAAATTGTAGAAGTGTGATTAAGGTCGAGCAAGTGGTCCCGAGCATTTTCCGTCTTTACAATTATATCATCGACATATACCTCCATCGGCTTGCCAATTTCATTTTTAAACATAAAGTTGACTAGCCATTGGTAAATTGCTCCAATATTTTTCAATCTAAAAGGTATGACCAAAAAGCAATAAATTTTATTAGGAACAACAAAAAAAGTTTTATCCCTATCTTCAAGAGCCATGAATATTTAATGGTAGTCTTGAAATGCATCTATTATGCTCAATAACTTGCAACCAATAGTAGAGCCTACTAATAAATCTATTCGAGGAAAGGGGTAAGGATCTTTAGGGCATGCTCTCTTCAAATTTGTAAAATTATTACACATACACCATTATCCCTTATTTTTTGAGATGAGTATGAGGGGTTGACATTGAAGTGGTGCACGATCATGTTGGGATCAATTCCTTAGAGGTAGGATGCTTTTCATGTAAAGACGTCAATGTTTTTTCTCAAAAAATCAACCATAAGGCACTCTAGGTGAGGGCCCATATCTATCCCGATGCGAGTTATCTTTTCGAGGTTTTCTCATTCTAGCTCGATAATTTTAAATTCCCTAATGGGCTCCACTTAGGTATCCTCCAACTTTCTCTTCTTATTAGCTTAGGTCTCCTTGGGTTCCGCTACAGAGGCATCCTCCAAGGTCTTCAATTGTGGTTAAGTCTTTTGCCCTCTTAACTCGACTGAAATGTTGCAACACCTTCAAGCCTCCTTAATGTTACATAACAGTTCCCCTGTGCCCATTGGGGTTGAGAATTTGATATTCATGTGGTAGGTTGACACAATGGCACGAAAATCATTTAGGGTTGGTCGATCAATTATAACATTATAAGCAAAAGAGGCATCAACTACCGAATAGATAACCCTCAAAGTCTTTCTTCAGGGTGCCTCCCCAAATGATGTTAATAGGTTAATGGATCCTTTTGGAATAATTTTTGACCCCTTAAACCCAACCAAAGCGGTATGCATAAGATTGAACTTCAGCTGCCCTATGTTCATTCTTTTAAGGGTGGAAAGGAAGATAATGTTGGCTGAGCTGTATTATTGACCAGAACCTTTCTCACTTTAAAGTTGGCAATCTCGCTAGAGACGACCATAGGACAATTAGTTTTGTGATTGATACTCTTTCCCTCGATGTGGGCTAAGTCGCTATCAGTGAAAGAAATAGGCTCTGAGCTCATCGATAGATGGAATGTTGTTTCGACGGGCAAGACCTTGATCAACTCTAGTCTCCTCTGAGTCTGTCTTCTGGTTGATTTGAGTCCCCCCCCAGTGAGACCTCCTACGATCATATCAATCACTCTTTGAACGGGCGGGCAATCTTCATGGGCAAATTTCTTTCCCTTGTCCTCTCTCCTTGGGCTAACCGATCTTTCTCTATGGAGAGTCTGATTAATTTTCCCCCTTTGACCTGTGTATCCATGGCTATATACTTTTTGAGATGGCCCTGTCACATGAGCCTCTTGATTTTGTCCTGAAGGTTGAAGCATTCATTAGTGTCATGCCCCTTTTATTTATGAAAGTAGCAATACTTCTTTAATTTTTTCATGGCTTCAGTCTCCATCAGTTTCATCGATTTTTTGAGGACATTGTTATGTTGAATGGAAAATAGGACCTCTCTCCTTGGAATGTTCAGTGGAGTGTAGTCATGAAAGTGCTTTATTGAAGATCGACCTCTTTCTCTATGTTTCTGGTCATCTTTCTCCTTTTTCTTTTTATCAACCTCAGAGGATTCGAACTTAAGCTTGTTCATCTCTTCTTGGGTCATATATCTCTTCGCCAAGTTGAGCAGTTTCTCCATCGACCTTGGGCACTCATGCACTAATACATTAGCGCATTCTTTATGTTTGAGTTCTAGGAACAACACATCAATCAAGAACTTGATCCTAGGGTTATCTATTTTCAAGACCTATATGTTGAACATCGTGAAGAAGTCAAGGAGGGGCTTTCCTTTGTTCTGCTTGACGATGTGGAGGTGGGTGTGGGGGAGTTTCGCCTTTCTCCAGTTGGCAAATTAGTGCAAGAATTTGTCACAAAATTGATCATAGGAGTATATCGACGAGGGCTCCAATTTCACAATTTAATTGAACGTAATGCCCTAAAATATGGTCACTAGTATCTATGCATAGATATACTCATTGTGCTCGTGCAGCTACATCATATGCTCGAACTGCATCAAGTGCTCATTAAGGTCTGTTGAGCTGTTGTATCTTGGCAATTCGGTTGGGACTTTAACGTTGATAGTAATGCGCTCATCAATAATCTCTTGGATGAAGGTGGAGCCTCTCTGTCAAAAAGACCTCTAGAGGCCCTCTGGGTTGGGGACCCTATTCGTGTTCCGCCTTAAGATCTCATCGAGGCATCTGTTCAGCTGTTGTACTTAGTAGGAGACTTTCTTCCACTCTTCTCGATCAGCTTAGGTAGCATTTCGATCAAAATGTGGTTTTTCACGCTCAGCCCTATTGTACTGCGGGGCTCAAGTAAGCTGGGTTGCGTGATTTATAGATTTCTCCATTTCTTCGTATTGGTCGCATCTAGAACGTTCGACCTTATCGCACTACGGAGCTCGAGTAAGTCGAACATGGTGGTCAACAGAGTCAATGATTTTCTCCCTTAGCTCTGATCGCCCTCTCTCTCCCTAGGGTCCTTTGGGACTGACCTCACATCTTGTTGGTAGCCGTCTAGATTCTTGATGACCTCAGCTATACTAGGGGCACCTTTCTTCTGGTGGAGGCAGGTACAAAGTAGCACTACCAACTAGAGCTGGCACGATGATGTGCCTGTTTAATGCAACAAAAATTTAAGCAAAGATTTGTTCACTTATCAACTATATCAACTAGAGTATAGTCAATGTTACAACTTGCTCTTAGGGGGCGCTAGGGCCTAGAGCATATAAACTTTGCTGTGGCAGAAGGGGAGGTGGAGATGCGGACCTCCTGTTGTCCTCCCTCTTGGATGTGGCTCTTCTTATGTTTACTATTTTTCAATTACAATCTCAAGGTTTCCCATAGACGGCTCCAAAATGATTAGTTTGAAAGTCGTATATAATAAAAATGGTGGTGTTTAGGCTGACTCGACCAGAGAGATCAATCAATCCAAAAGTGGTATTTTTAGAGGTCTAAGATCTGTAATGAATAGTAAACGTTAAACTAGTTGAGATGCCCCCAACGAAGGCACTTCGATGTTCATATTAGTTATAGTCAAAATAAGATAATTGAACAAAAGAGTAAAAATGTATAGTGTATTTGGTATTACCTAGAGTGTAGCTGACAATAAAGAATTTATAACCTTCTCTTGGTAAATAATATGTCTAAGATGCCCCTATCAAATGTAGAGGGCTCTTGTCTTTGCCTGAGGATTATTGATCTTTTTCAATTTCAATACTATTCCAGGTGATATCATCTCCTATTTTTTAGGATGAATAGTACTTTGGATAGGCGCCTCCTTACTAAAGTTGGTGGTGGCAATTATACCGAGTGGCATGCATCATTAATGTGGAGGCATGCTACTTATCAAAACATTAAATGTGGTAAGGATATAAGTCAGCGCCGAAGTGAATACTCTAGTCCACAATCATCAAACAGATAAAGCGATCAATCAAAGGGATAGTTGAATGGATGAAACAGCTTAAAGCCTCCCGTTAGATGTGGTCAAGGACCATCCACTTGACTAGGCAACTGTAGTTGAGTGATCCGATCCAACTGGGTCCAAAAGCAACATTAGACTAGGTATGTTAAGTGGGCCAGAGGACTTCTCTGAGATCGATAACTTGTTGGATTAGACCTATTAGACTATCCCATATCATATATATCATTGAATCTAGTACACAAATCCAAGAAAATTTTGCTTGCACAATTCCTTTAAAATTGCTAAAGAATAATGTCAGTCCTTTGTGTTGTCATACTCATAACTTAAAATATATTTCACCAAATATCATTAGTTTTTCAAGTGTATCCCAAATAATTAAAAAATATATTTTTTTATATGAGTAATTACTTTGATTAGTAATCTTACACTAAAAATTTGAACTTTATAATACAGAAACAATTGAAATCAAATTATTTGAAGAGTAGAAATTCTAGAAAAATTTAATTTTCAAATAATCGAGTCTAATTCTAGTATATTTCAACATCAATTTTGCCTTTAGCTATTTTACATCTATACAAGTTTGGCTAATGATAAATGATAAAATTTTGTTATAAACTTGAACTGTTTATTTAATTATAACTTGTGTGGATTTTTTGATATTAACTAATGGCCAAGTATTAACCAGGCAAGTGAATAATGCTTTAACTAAATTAAATCAAACCATTAAATTTGAAGGAGACAATATTAAGACATCAACCCAAGGTAATTTTTACTTAAGGCCAAAAAGTGTCAGAATCAACCGATAATGTTGATAAGGAGCAAATCTCGACCCAACGTTCGTTTGATCTGCACCGTGTATTTGAGTAAAGGATAGGAAATTGCCACGTAGATAGATCTGATTCGTTCGCTGATGTTAACGGCGAAACTTAAACATCTGTTTTTGTTTCTGTGTGCTTTGGTGTCAGAAACTGGCAGCGCCGTGAGCCTGTGTCGCGAATATTCCGTTGAAAGGAGACGTCAGAAATTTCAGAGATTTTGTTCCGGTCAAAGTAATTTTTAGACTTTCGGTTGGGAAGTAGGCGTAGCTGTCTTAGTCGGATTCGTCGGCT
>JACGDI010003156.1:152584-165010 GCA_014898725.1 Jacaranda copaia
AAAGTGAGATTTTGATAATTTTATATTTTTGATTGGATGTTTACTTTGTGAGATAATATAAATGATAAAATTATATTATTGTATTGACAATGTTTATATAAACATAAATTATAAAATTTGAATAAATTATAAAAGACTAAAGTAACCATAATTAACATATTTTTCTATTTAGCATAAAAAATTTAATTTTTCTCCATGTCAATACAACATCCAACTATTTCTTCTTTTTTATATTTAGTATAAAGAAATTATTTTTTCTCTATTTCAATACAATATTTTTACACAAATTATATATATATATATATCGGTCTTTTTTTAATTATTTTAATATAAATATATTTTTAATGTTAAATTTTTGCAACGTCAAAGGTGCGATAAAACTATTACACCTAAAAGGTGGGATGTCACATTTCACCAATAATGTTTACAATGATGAACAAACAAGTTTATCCAAAGCTTTAATCACTCAAAGTAAACATGAAATGAGGCAAAATATAGGATATCATCATGACTCATTCTTAAAAATACATTGGCCCTATGTTTATCAATAGATATAGGATTAACAGAATAAAATATAGTGCCAAGGTCAAGTCAATTCAAGTCCTTCAATTAAAAAAGAAAAAGAAATGAATTTATTTCTACACATGGGAATTTTAATGCACAACTTTAACTGTCATTCCAAGGATATCAAAACCCTTTCCAAATATTTGATTTTCCTTATACGCGCACCATTCTCTTTTAAATAGTCAAAATAATTTGCTATTTACAATGTGAGCACACAAACCAGCTCAACATTATTCGTAAGCCAGCCAAGCCGAGTCAAAGAATCAAAACACACACAAAACCACTCCTCGCAACGACAACCTTTGACCGACTATTTCCAACTAAGCGTGCAGTCCACGTGCCCCTTATTTATACCCCCGCACGTCCCCCGTTCTCACTCCTCACCAAACCATTCATACCCTTCAAACCTCTCTGTCATAGCTCAAAATTTCCAATTTTCTTGAATATTTTATTCTCTGGATCGACGTACATGGCTGCCATGGCGAACAGAACTCCTTCAGGGCGGCGCCAGCCGAGCCGGTTGCAGATGAGGGCGCCGGCCTCAATACAGATCAACCCGGTGACGGAATGGAAGGTTGCTATACCGCTTTTATCGCCGTTGGTTCAGTCTCCCAACAATCTGATGGCTGAAATTAAGTCTTGTTCGAATAGTAATAAGGAAGCGATGACCGCCGCTGAGAAGCCAGCGGTGGTTATGAAGAAGTGGCAGCATCCGGCGGCGCCGTTTTGTTATGAGCCGACGCCGTTCTTGCCTTTTATTTGTACAGGAAGCAGATAGATGATTTTTTTTGGAATTTTCTTTTGTTTTTCTTCGTCCATTTTTGGGGGCTTTTCTGTTGATATGGAAAGATTTCATTACAGGTTTTGCGTCGAATGGTTGTCCCATTTTCCGGCATCTTTTGGACTGTGTGATTGGTGGGTTTTAGATGACAATTAATATGTAAAGAAAAAAAAAAAACACTGTTTTCAACAGAGATCAATCGACATTTTTTTCCCATTTTTTGTTTTAATTTTTAATAGCAATGACTGAACAAGAAAATATAGAAGACAAATTGAGAACTTTCTCCATATTAATTTTGTGGTATATTTTTATGTCAGTATTAATATATCATGCATTTACGACAGATGCTTTTTTCTACGGTATATCCCAGGTAAAGCAAGACAGAAGGGTGCACTTGCTTTAGACATGTATTCCGGGCAGGTACAGTGTTCCTTGGTTAACTTTACAGGTTTCGTGATAACTTTATCGGTTTCGCGACACTTTTTCCTAAATTCACCTTTGTCGATGACTCTTGATCTTGGAGTTCAAAAGTTGCTTTTGCAGAGTTTTGCTTTCCAAAATTTTCCACTCTTCACGTCTGAACTCTGAATTAATAATTTTAGTACGGAAGAAGAAAAAAATATAAAATTTAAAGTATAAATCAAAGTTACAAAATTTCAGCAAACTTAAGGATTTTTTTTTGGTTAAATAAGTATATGAGTCATTGGGTTCAAATTGTTGATGCGATTATTGTGTTAGAAATCACTCGATTTTAACAAACATAAAATTAAGAAATTCAGCATTATATTTATAAGGGATTCATTTTGTCCCCTATACTATAGAATTGGTGTTAATTATTCCTTTCTACTAGTAATATCTTTAAATACCTCCTAAACCTCTCCCACGGTTAGTGAATTAATAGAAGAAATGGATGATGTGGCCGCGATGGTCATTTTTTTGGCTTTCGAACTATTGTAAATTTTTATTCCCAAATTGATCTTGTGAGATCTATATAATGCACACATGAACATAAACTTTTTGTATAGAAATAAATGAACAAATAAATTAAAAAAAATGATCATCCATTCGTTTGCTAAAAATTTTCATACATGGACCTCATTAGCCAAAATTTATCACAATATCAAGCAATTATTCAAGTACAAAATTTTTAAATAGTGTTTGCTGACACTCAAGCACTTGTACATCTAATTTTAGAGGAATATGGTTTGATTGTGGTAAACCACCACCTATACACACTTCATAGACTCTAAATGATTTGAGAAAAAAAATTATTGGCCATTGTCATTAGGATGTAAGTAATTTTTTGTTTATAATTTTTTTAACTATTTATGATACCTACTAATTATTTATTTTTCTATAGAAGCCAAATGGATGCAAATTTATTGTTGGATTAAGCCAAATGTATGTGACAAAGGAATAGAGATTGGATAATCATTATTGAAGTTTATGGATCAAAGAATTGAAAAAAAAAAAAATCAATAGCTTGCAAGCAATGAATGAAATCTTTCAACTTAACAATGAAAAATTACATAAAAGTACCAAAGACCTAACAATATCAAACATGGAGTTGACGATGAAGAACCAAGCATTCAAAGAAATATTGGATATAATAGAGTATCAATTGAATAAGTACAAGAAATTTGAAAACAAGTCTCAAGTTAGTTTTTATGCACTATGTGCCTTAGTATTCCATAAGATAATAGGGCAGAATGGCAAAGGGTATTATTTGTATTTATTCTAGTATGTCGCTTCAATAATACATAAAACATTTTATTTCAATATTATTGTGTCCTAATTTGATAATAAATAAGATATTGAATGCCACTACTAAAAAAAGCCGATTTGCAATGAATTTTCTGTCGCAAAAAAATCCATTGCAAAATGACAATTTTTTTAAAAAATTAATTTGGCTTTTTGCGATGGATTTTTTTCCCGTCGCAGAATTTTAGTTTTGCAATGGATTTTTTTCCATTGCAAAATTTTTTTAAATTTTTAAAAACTTCACGACAGAATTTTTTCCATCGCAAATCTAAAAAATGATAAAAAAATAAAATTATGTGGGTGGGGCAGAAATAAACCCTTCCTCCTCCACCCACCCACACACTTTGAGCTTCCAGGTTCCATTCCCTTTCCATCTTTTTTTCTTTCCCCCTTTTCTTTTCCCCACTTTTTCTTCTTCTTTATTCTTTATTCTTTATTGTGGCTGGCTGACCCACCAGTCGCAGCTAGCAAGCTACCAGCCATGCACCAGCTTGCTTGCTGGGCACGCCCCCCAGCAAGTTGTGCTAGGAGCCCCCCAACAGGCTGCTAGGGGCGCCTAGCAAGCTTGCTGGGTGTGCGTACCCAGCAACTGCTGGCTGCTGATAACCAACTTGGAAATTTTTTTTTTATCTTTTTCTCTCTTTTTTTTTAAATTTGTTTTAATTTTAAAAAATGCTAATGATTTTTTGTTTGTTTATTTATTTTAGATTTGGAGAGCTTATATTTTGTAATATCCCACTAATTAAGGTAATTTTTGTAATTATGATTAATTTAGTTGAAATTTGATTTATGTATTTATGTATTTAGTTAAGATATGATTTATGCATTTATGTATTTAGTTAATATATGGTATATGTATTTAGTTAAGATATGTATTTAGAATTAATAGAATTATGAAGGAGAATGGGATGTTGGGAGAAGGGGTGAAGCCTTCTCATTTGTTGTTGATTGGTTTTTAATTGCTTGCATGATGATGATAGGTATAAAATGGAGTGTTTATGTGTCATTATGTATTTACGAATATTAGTAATTATAAATGATAGTTTAAATTATAATTTATTATGTTAGTTTAAATTTAATTTATGTATTAGATTAAATTATGTTAGTTTAAATTTGATTTATGTATGAAATGTTGTTATATAATGTTAGATTTATGTTTCTGTGTGAATTAAAAATTCTATTAGAATTTTTATTGACTTAAACTTTATGTTAGTATATGTTGGATTGTATTAATTTTATAAATTTTAATTTTAGTTTATGGAATAATGATTTATAGATAAATATGTGCACTTGTAAGAAAATTTTAGATTGATAATCACTTTGTTAATTATGATATATGTTTTTTTGTTATAGTAAGGAACACATATATCAAAATTTTTTATCCAATATGTGTTTATAAATATTACAATTTTTTTTTAATTGAAGTAATTATTTACATTTTGTTGAGTCTTATTTTTTAGGCAATTTGAAGTATTCTATTTAAGGGAATTTTTGATAGAATGTATCATTAATCATATTAAATCTTTCATTTTTTTATCTACTTAGATATAGTTGACGTAATGATAAACAAATTAAGAATTGAATTATGAATGAGTTATAAACATTCGAATCCTCAATTTGTTTATCATTCACATAAATATACCAATAAGTAAATACTTATATTATATATTTGTCAATAGATATCTTATATGGTTGAACACTATGCTCCAAAAGTAGTGTTGTTTATATCTATATCTATATAGTCTATATCAAATTAAAGTTTACTAGTTTAACTTTTAAATTTAAGTTTTCAAAAGATTATATTAAATTATATATTGGTTTATGTTGGATGTGTGTTTGATTATATTGAATTATGTATTAGATTTATGTGTTTAAATTATGCATTTATATTGAATAATGTTTTAAATTTTGTTAGTATTGTTAATTATATGTGTGATTAGGATTTGAGTTATATGTTGAACTTATATTAAATTATATGTTGGTTTATAATGAGATGTATATTTAGGTAAATTAAATAATGTGTTAGATTTTCATGTGTTAGATTATGCATTTACATTGAATGATTTGTTAGATTTTGTTATATTTATATTTGTGAATTATATATTTGATTAGGATTTAAATTTATATTTGATGAATTTTATGCTCGATTATGATTTGGTCATGTATTGAATTTATATATTGGTTTATTATGTTGAATTGTCTATTAGTTTAGTTTGTGTTTCTACTTTTTATTATTGTAATTTTGATTTTATTTTAATATTACAGACTTGAATATCTCAAGGCATTTAAATTTAGTATATGCCTTGTAAGATAATTTTCATGGCATTATTTTGTAAATTTTATTTTTTAGTTAGGGCTTGATTTATATATTATTGGACTTGATTTTTATTGTGAAATAAAATTATTGTCATTTTATGTAAAATAATATTTATATATTAGTGTATGGGATGACTAGTATGTAACACAAAGAATTATTGATATCGGGTAATTATAGGTTTTAATTTGAAAAGATGTGTGTATTTTTTTTAAAAAGAAAAACTTTTTAAAATTTTGCAATGGAAATTTTCATCGCAAAATTTATTTATTTTTAATTATAATTACCAAATTTGCGCCAAAAATTTCCGTTATAGATTTGCGACGCAAATTTCTATTGCAAACTCCGTCACAAAAAGACATTCTTTTAGTAAATTCATTACAGATGGATATGACAAATACAAAGATTTCTCAATTTCAAATTTCAATCTCACAACACTTGTCTAATTCGTTTCACTTAATTACCCAAAATCTAGCTCCAATAGTATCTCAAAGTGTTTCCTACACTAAAAATTGATCCCACGAGGAAATACCCTTAGTACCATGCCTTGGATTCAAAAATATCTCAAAGTATTTCCTATGTATAACTACTTGAAAATTGGCAAACATTATCTTAAGATTTTGTATTGGAAGAAAAGCTTGACATATGAATGAAATTGGGAATTTTTCTCCTTTTCTTTTGGCATAAAGCCTGATGTTTATGTTGCAAGTGTTGCATTATATAAATCTCACGAGGTCAATTTTAGAATAATTGCAGATTTTAAAAGTGAAAGCATGCATATGAATGATATTTTTTTGGTAAATTTTTTTTTATAATAATTCCAAATAAAATAAGTTTAGTAGTACAAACTAACTTAAGAGGATGTTAGGTGAGCTTATAAATTCTCTAAAACATTTGTTTTGAAAAGTTTATAAGATTTTATCCAATATTTAATATTTTTTTTTTTGAAAAAAAGAAAAGAATGAATTTTATAAACTCTTAAAACTAGTGTTCAGAATTTTGAAAAACGTAAAGAGTTTGTAACTTATTTTGTTTAATAAATTTTTCTAATTTCAATTATATTAATTATAAGATTTTTATTATTAAACTTTTATAAATTTTAAATTTTTTTATCTAAATAATTTATGAACTTATTTTTAAAATAAAATATAATATTTTATAAAATCTAAAAGTGCATTATAAATTATATAAATTTATAAAATTTTTAGATAAATTTACTCAAACATCCTATTTAGCAAACATCATAGTCTTCAAGTTTTGACAATACTTAAGTATGCCTCGATAATGGTCATCCAATATGCAATAAAGTAGCGTAATGTTTCTTAGATTGACGATATTGTTGCTTCATAATCATTTTGCGAATAAGAATGTCTTACTTTAATTTTAAAATGGTATTGAGTATTTGGTCTAACAGTATAAGTTTCACACATAAAATATATTTTTGAACTTTTAATGTGTGCGTATAAATAAAAAATAAAATAAAATTACGACAACATTACTAATTTTATTTTTGGTCAGTGGGCTCCTTTTCTATGCAACGAAAGCATATTTTATTTTTACCCAACTTAGAGGCGCCAAAAGCCCAATAACATGAAAGCTTTTGTGAACCCCACAAATAGGAGGGTTTTAGACTCCCCAAAAAACATTGAGCCCTAAGTTGGCCCAGCGGCAGAATTCAAATTTGTCTTGTCTTCTTCACTTCAACTACAAATAGCCTTTGTAAAGTCGAATTTAAAGCAAGTTTAGCAACTTGCTTAGTTTACATGAAAAAGGTACATTATGTATAATTTAATTATCCAAATTTAAAAATTTTATTGCTGAAATCATATCATTAAACTCAATTTATTAATTTGAATCCACTTTAAATAAATTGTTCAAACCCATGCTTTCGATGTTCAAATATATTCAGTCATAATATGTTATTGCCACAATTAAAAATAATATTTAATGATACCAACGTAGTGATATTTTATAATGTAACAACATAGTTGTATATACATAATTGTGTGCGCGCACATTAAAAAATTTGCTACAAAAGTTTCTTGGTTTTCCCCCTTTTGTCCTCACCTCATCATCATACTTTTTCTTTTCTTTTTCCTTCATTCGTGATAATAGTGCTACTTGTAGGAAGAAAAGTGTGGGAGAAGGGAAGCCCCTCAAAGAATGTGCTACGAACATTTTTTATATTCATAATCATCAATTCATTTTTTTTTTTTTGTTCCTAATTTTACTTTTTCTTTTAGGTTTTTCTTCTTGGTCAATAGAAAAGAATTGGCTTTTCTTTTTCTTTTTCTTTTTCTTTTTGCTTTTGGATGTAAAAAGTTCGTACACTACACTACTTTGGTTTTATTTGCAATTTGTATGGTAAAATACGATTTCAAATTTTCAAATATTGATGAGAGATTTTATTCGAAAAATGTGTGATTAGAATAAAAAGATTTGAATGTTGAAATAGATCTTATAAAAAAAGTTATATATGTATTTTGGTTGTTACTGTTCTTTTTTGACTTGTAATAGGAAAGCTCCTACGTAATATAATGCAAGAATTATTACGTAGATTTACATTACTTACTGAAACTTATACATCAACTTTATTAAAATATGATAATCAACTACGACCGGTAAGTACGCATATTTATTTTAAGATTTCATAACTTCAAAAAATATATATTTCACTACCAAAAATAATATTAATAATAAAAAATAATAATACAAAAATTATTACTAACCATATATAGTAAATAATAATAAGTTTTATTTTTTATTGAAAATACTTTTGAAATGATAATGATTTTTATTTTGTTATAAATATAGTTCAATAGTAATAAGAATTAATTTTAAATTATTACTATTGATAATTAATTGTGCAATCTATAGTACATACCACCTAATGATATAAAAATCTTGTCATAAATTAATAATAACTTAAACAATATCCTTCTCACCATTAGAATTATAAAAATTAGTAGCGGGACAAAATAAATTTTTTTATCACTTAACATATATAAAAATAACAACTTTTATATTATAACTTATTATTTTATCTTTAATTTTTCTTCTTTTCTATAGTGTCTTCTCACAAAGAAATCATACCCTGTAATGAGACTATTTAACACTGTTGTATGAGGTACAAGTCCGTCCGCACGAAGTAAGAGAAAATAAATATAAATTGGATCAATCATTAAAAGAAAGATAACAAAAATGTGTAAGATTCCAATCGACCTGGCTGGAAAAGAAGATGGTAACAAAAAAGATCCAATCTCAATCAACGGTTTAAATCTTTTATTTTATTTTTTTATTTTATGAATATATAATATGTATATTAGATATTTTTTTTATAATAATAATTAATTGAAAATCAAATATATATATATGATATAATATGGGATAGCCCAATATGCCCAACAAGCCCAACATCATATGGGATAGCCTAGAAAGCCCAACATCAAGTTTGGGTCAGATCGCATATCAAAGATCATTTGGTTGACCTGTATCGACCTTACTTGGCAGGGTCCACAGTTGACCCGCATCGACCTCAAGACCACTCCAAATGTTCCAATAGTCAGGTTTGGTTGACATGTATCGACCTCAAGATTCATTCCAGCATTGACTTAGATCTCCGCCGCATTTATTAGTCTAACAGGCAGCATGCCTCCGCATTAATGATGTGTGACAACCAGTACAGCCCCTACCACCAAGTCTGCCAACCCTGCTACCAACTCTGCCAACCCTGCCACCGTCTTTGGCAAGAAGGTGCCTCCATGGGTATTATTCATCCTGAAAAATAGGAAATTTAGCTACCTGGAACAGTACTAGGATCTGGATATGGAATGACCATCAATCCCCTAGCAAAAACAAAAGTCAGTACACCTGATAAGGGCACTATGGTCAAACCATGCCTGGAGAAAGGCTATAAATACTTCAAACTCAACCATGCTCAAGGTAATGCCAAATACGCTATAAACCTTTTGTACTCTCAGTATTCTGTTTGATTAGTATATCTCGATCAGAACTAATTTGAGTGTCGGAGTGCTTTAGTCAAGGGCACCTTGACTAGTCTAACGTGTATTGTGGTTGTAGATCTCGGGCCTTGGGAGAAATACAGCTTTGAATACTCAACTTTTTTGGTCAAATTTATCCCAAACACTACCCTTTTCACTATAAGCGACTTTCAGCCGCATCAGTTTTGGCGTTGTTTGTGGGAAACTATTGAGATTGCAACGAAAAGATGATAAACACACACAGAGCAGTATCTGGAAGAAAGAAGAATAGGAGGTCCACTTCTCCACCTTCCTCTAACCCCCCAGCAAGGTATACATGCTCCGAGCACCAGTGTCCCTCAGGAGCAGGTGGTGACGCTCACCATGCTCCAGTTAATGCAGTTGATACGTGAGCAGATTTCAGCTCAAATATCAACCCAGCTATTTGCCGCTTTGAACAAACACACTACAGTGCCTGCTCCTGCCGCCAGTGTAACTCCGCAATTGCACCCGCCAAAGAATAGGTCTCTTGAGAATAGCCGCGGCCGTAGAGAATCCAGGTAGTTGCCCTCCAGGCGTGAGATCAGTCCTAAACGCCCGCAAGAAGAAAGAAGACGATCAAAAATACAAGACGAGATAGCAGACTCGGTAGATCACGTCAGACCTAATCGAGCCACATAGCGCGATAAGGTCGAACGCTCTAGGTGTGACTACCGCGAAGAAAGAGGAGAGTCTATAGACCTTGTGCCTCGGCCTATTCGAACCCCACAGCATAATAGGACCGAATATGTTAGATCGGGTTTTGATCAAAATGCCACCCAGACAATCGGGACGAATGAGAAGAAGTATCCCATTAAGTCTAGCAGTTGAACAGGCGTCTCGACCAAATTTTGAGGAGAAATACTGACAGAGCACCAAACTTGGATGCTCCTTAGAGATTTCATCAGGAGAGAGGGTCCCATTTCATTCAGGATATCATCAACGAGCGCATAACTATCGATGCCAAAGTCTCAACAGGTCTGTCGAGGTATGACGGCTTAATCGACCCTAATAAGCACCTCATGCAGTTCGAGCACATGATGCAGTTGCATGGACACAATGAATACATCCATGCTAAGATGATGGTGACCACCTTCCAAGGCATCGCACTGGATTAGTTCGTGAAGCTTGAACCATCATTGATTTATTCTTATGACCAGCTGTATGATAAATTCTTGCACTAGTTTACTAGTAGAAGGAAAGTGAAGCTCCCCCACACCCACCTCCACATTGTCAAGCAAGGCGAGGGGGAGTCCCTCTATGATTTCTTCACTAGATTTAACACAAAGGTCCTGAAAATAGATAACCCCAAGATTGAGTTCTTGATTGATGTGTTGTTCCTAGGGTTCAGACACAAAGAATGCGCCAATGCATTGGTGCAGGAACATCCTGGATCAATGGAGGAGCTGCTCGACCTGACAAAAAGGTACATGACACAAGAAGAAATGAACAGGCTCAAGTTCGGATCCTTCAAAGTCGAGAAAAAGAAGAAGGAAAGAGACGACCAAAAACATAAGGAGCGAGGTCGATCTTCGATCAAGCTTTTCCACAACTATACACCATTGAAGATCCCAAGGAAGGAGGTCCTTTACGCCATCCAGCATGATAACCTCCTTAAAAAGCCCAAAACGCTGACGGAGACTGAAGCCATGAAGAAATTAAAGAAATACTGCCACTTCCACAAACAGAAGGGGCACGACACGGATGAATGCTTCAATCTGCAAGACGAGATCGAGAGGTTGATCAGGCAGAGCCACCTTAAAAAATACATAGCTGTGACGCTCAGACTAAAGGGGGCAAAACCGATCGAACTCCCTGTAGAGAAAGGTCGATTAGCCCCAGAAAAAAAGATAAAAAATGTATATTTTACGGCAATAAAAATATCAAATATCTTTGAAGGAGACTTTTAAATGTATATTTCCTATTTAGGAAACTGGACCAATTACGTTTTGCCAACTGTATATATATATATATATATATATATTTATCAATTTTGAACTCCATTGGTCCGAAATAAAGAGAATGGCATATAATCCAATTATATATTCGAAAGAAAATGGAAGATTTTATGAGATAAGAAATTCAAGAAAGAGCCAAAGAATTGATATTTTATCCAAAAATAATCAAGAGAGAATCTGGAAAACTATCGTTTGGTTTTATTTTTATTTTTATTATTTTTAAAGTTTAAAAAGTTAATTAGTGAAAATAAGTTGAAAATGAGTTTGTATTTGAATAGATTGTTGGAAAAATAAAAATTAAATTACTTTTAATAAGTTGTAGGTGGAGAAAAATAAAAATAATAAAATAAACAGAGAAACTGTATATGTTATTAAAGAATGTATTTTGAATATGAAAATAATATTGAATAAAAATATATAAAAGTGATGTATTGTATTTATAAAATAGTATAAAATATAAAAATGAGCTTCGAAAATGAAATCAAATAAACCCAAAGTGTGTGTGTTTTTCCTTCAAGATCTTATTATTATATCTATTTATGTTTATTTATCCTATTAAAAATTGAGAGGAGTCAACAGATTTATAGTTTGACACGTAATTATGTTTTTCTTTGATCTCTTGTCTCTCATCGCTCACATTCTTTGATGTATTAATAGAAGACTTTACTCTTTATTATTTTTCTCTAATCCCACATATTATTTTTTGTCTCATACAATTTGTTTTCTCCATTACATGTTTCGGGTGACATATCTTTCATGTAATAAAAATATTTTCTTCTTTAGCTATGAGTTTTTTGAGTAAATCAATAAATATATATAAAATTAAAGTTATTGTTTAAAGTAATTTGTTATTTATGACTTTTAGGTATTTTTTACTGCACATTGCTTATGTAGGACAATCAATGGATCGAATTTTAATATGAACTCGATCCCAATTTTAGGATTTGTTTTGTATTAAAATATTCAATGAATTAAATTCGATTATAAATATTCATAATCGGAAATAAGTCCTTTAAAGATTTGAATATG